>QJNY01000681.1:0-36041 GCA_004155945.1 Monosporascus sp. mg162
ACATATAAAATATATGGTAAACCGTTTTATCAAATATAATAAAATATCTAAAAATATTACGTAATTATGACAATTTTCCAAGAATTTCTATTTCGTAAACGGCTTAAAGCTAATAATAACACAGAAGGTTGCTTAATTTTCCCATTTTTATTCGAATTTTAAAGTATTATTAAAAATATAGTGATTTTGACGATTTTGTATGGGAAATCGCCGGCGCGTGGAGGGGGTGGAGCGTTGATGGGGTGGTCGCCTTAAATATTAAGCGATATTAGGATAATCCTTTGACATTATTATACGCATCGGTAACTTAATATTTACGCTGCTTTAAAAACGAAAATTAGATAAAAGTACTGCAAATAAGCTTTTAAGAAAACGATATACATCTGGCTTAATTATTTTGTTTATATCCCGTTCAAAATACCACTTAAATAAAGCTAAAGACGGGCCTCGCGCTAAACGACAAATATTTATAACCTTATTTTCTCCGTAACCAGCGCGCTTTTCGCCAAATCGCAAACTCTTAACGCATAAGAACGTCGACACTGACCAACTATAAGCTAAGCGGCAAATATTAAATGCGCCTTTTTTAAATAATTTAAAAATTATGTTAAAAATATATTAGATTTCGCAAGCATATGTTACGAATCAGGACCTGTTCTCCCTGTCTGGACAAGGACACCCTACGGATAAACTTCGGGTATAGGTATCTTAACATTTTAATATAATCTGAAAGATCTGATGGATCTGGACCAGATTACACAAATCCAGCAGATCTACGATACACCCATAGAAAACCAAAGGATATATAATGGATAAATTTCTCCTATAAATAGCACCCACTTAGTTTCGCTCCTTAACTATCAATCTAAGTTTTTAATCGAAGGCAACGTTTTGTAATTAAAAAAAAAGCCCGCAAATCTCTTTAACGAACAAACTACTAAATCATTCTTCGCTCTATTGTTATCTGCAAATCAAAAACCCCTTTCGGATACTAATTATGCTTCCAGGTAGTTATATAACAGGTTCGTTACATTTTGATAACTCCTTAATTAATAGCCGACGAATAGTTTAAGGCCCAGTTAGGCACAAGCTTTCCTGAACCCAATAAAAACGATATCATAGAACGGCATTCAGAAAACAAACGATATACCCGATCGCCTTTATTAGCAAGCGATCAATATCTGGATTAAAATATCCTACCACTTATTAAAGAAATCCTTTTTTTAATCGACAATATAGCCCCCCCTATTACTCGGTCTCAAGGAGGACCTTTTTTTTCTTTGTAACAATCCTTCCCGGCTTCCAGGGAAACTATTAAAATCCAGGAAAACGAACCGGAAAAGGAAGAAAAGGAATCCGATAGCCCGGAAAGCAAGGAAAAAGAACTTACGATTAACGACAAGCTGCATACCTTGATAACGGAACTTCAGGCGGTAAAAAGGGAAAATGCCAAACTTGCTCGACAGCAAAGGTCTTCGACGTTGCCCTTATTTGGCGCAAATCAATTCCGCGAAAACACTGTTTTACCCCTTGTTTATTATGGGATGCCAAAGGTTAAAGGCTATAAGCCAACCCCCCTAAAACCCTACGACGGTATTACAGATATAGAAAAAATTTTAGTTTAGGCTAAACTTTACCTTAAGTTTTTCGAAAACTCCTTAAGGGAGAATTATTAAAAGGTATTGGCTATCGCCTAGCTGTTCGTAGGAAGGGTTTTTCAATAGTTCCAGCCAATTATGGAAAGTTACTTCGGAAATTACCTTAACGAATTATCCGATTTTACCAATTACATCTTCAGTAATTACGAATATTTGAAAAAGCGAATGCAAGCTTTATTTAGAAATCCAAACAAGCAACAAGATGCCGTTAAAAAGCTGCATCTTTTTTAATAAACAAAATCAACAACTAAATACATTACGGAATTTTATCGTCTTACAGCAACTTCTTACCTACCGGAAAACGTTTTGTTTTATCCTTATTACGATAGCTTAAAGTTATAAGTTAAAAACGAAATATATAAAATACCTAAAATAAGGCTTTTCTAGGATTATACTGATAAAGCCATTATTGCCGACAAACGTACCTTTGACAGGTACTTAAAAAAATGGGTCCAACAGAAAAAGGGACGATCGAAGTTTCAGGAACAGGTTTTAAAAAAGCAAAAATAAGGACAAAACCTAAAAGGAAGCAAATATTATTTTAAAAAAGCCCAAAAAGGATAAATCTAATATTAAATACTTTAACTGTAGCAAGAAAGGCTACTACAAGAACGAATATCGTTCCCCAGCTAAAAGGAACTCCAGGAAAGAAAAAATTCCTTAAAAAAAGGCCCGAACGGCCGAACAAGAAATAGATAATGAAAGTAAGAAAAAAAGGAAGTTAATTCCACTTTTTTCCAGTAGGAATATACCATCGCGACGACCCACTATAAATCAAACGGCGACCCAAAGTACGAACGTTACCCGATTTGCCAGAATCAAACAATTAAAACCTGCAAGTATTATTTCGGATAACCAGCTTCGAGGATAGCTATAGGGCTAGGATACGAATGTTATTTAGATGTACAAAATTGCGAAATACATTACGAATATGGCCAAATGCGCCCAGAATTTAATAACTACGGGCAAAAAACCCTTAAATCTAGTAAATTTCCAGAACGGGCGGTATACCTTAAAACCGAAGCTCCTAAACAGGACTTTGTTAATAAGCACGGATTTTTCCATTTCTCGGCCTACAACGATAACGATTATCCAATTTACCTTCGAGCAAAGGAAGATAACGATTATTAACCCGGTTGGGACGAAAAAACCCTTATAAAGCCTAATAACGATTGCAGATGTATCGAAATTCCCCGATAGCCCGAATACCTTCGATCTTGTTATTTATACCCCGATCCGGATCAAAGCCGAAAAGCTATTACTTAGGGTTGCTTATGCTATACCTTTATGCTATGCTTAATACATAAACTTCTGGATATGGGAGCAAGCCCTGCAAAAATCTTAATTTCTAATCGAAAACTTTTCCAAACGTTAAAGGTAAAAATTATTAAGGTAAAATGCCAAATTAGCTAACGAAAGTGGTATACTTGCATGGATAACAAGTGTACCAAATACGCAGTTAAAAAAGCCCGCAAATAAAGACGCCTTTTAGCGAATAAAATTACAAAGTTAAAAAACGGCAAAAGCCCTCGAAATTAAGGTATTAAGGAACTTTGCGAACTAAGACCTTATATAAGGCAAAAAAAGGATTACGAAGTTAGATTAAAATTCTTATTTAGTACTAAAGCCAAACTTTTAAAGCCATAATTAACTTTTAAGCAGAAAGTAACTTTATTTCGCCAGCCGTAGCCGAAAAATATTACATTTTTTGGAGGTATAAGTTAAAATCCTACAAATTACGGATAATTAATATGAGTTTTTCCCAGTACGATAACGGACGAATCCTTAAAGAAATTGAAAAACTTTTAATATAAATTTAAAGGCACCAAAAGTATTTTACTTTGGATATCGCCGATATATCAGGTTATGATATTATCCTGGGAATGTTATGGCTTAATTCCAGTAATTTATTAATTAACTGGAAAATTCGCTAGCTTTTTTAAAATTACGAATTAATTTTTGTTAAAAAAGGGTTTAAAGAAGTTTGCTACATAATCCGAAAAGCTATGGTATTAGATTTTACCAATACTATACCCTTAAAGTATTAACGGTTCGTACGATTTTTTAAGGATAAAAAAAAATTACTAACTGCCTTTATATAAACAATAAAATTATCGTATACCTATTAAAGAAGGATATTACCCCAAACTTTACAAAATTTATTACATAAATTCAAAAAAGGTAAAAGCTTTATAGAAAATCATCCAGTTAAACCTAAAGAAAGGTTATATTTAGCTATCCGAATCTTCTATAAAATACCTTGTACTTATAGTACCCAAAATCAAAGACGGTAAGCAGAAAATCGACCAAGATAAAGATCCGGTTTATCGACGCGTAGTCGATTATCGACAGTTGAACGATATTACCATTAAAAACGGCTATCCTTTAACTTTAATAAATACTTTAAGGGAAAACGCAAGCAAAGCTAAATGGTTTACCGCATTAAACCTTCAAAACGGTTATTACCGTATTAAAATGGCGAAAAGAAAAGAATGGAAAATTACCTTTCGAACGATATACGGGTATTACGAATACCGAATTATGCCTTTAAAACTTATTAACGCTTTTACCAGTTTTCAACGTCTGATTATAATTATACTTAGGAAATTCCTAAACAAATATGTCTTTATCTACCTCGACCACATCCTCATTTATTTCGAAACGCTAGAAAAACATAAAAAGTATATTTTCCAGGTTTTTAAAGCTTTAAATAAAGCAAATATCCGAATTAACCCAGCCAAAAATATATGGCATACGTAAAGGCTAAACTATCTAGGATTTACCTTTACCCCCAGTTAAATTTAAATCCAAGATTCTAAATTGGAAACAGTTAAAAACTGGCCCATTTTTAATAAAGTAACCGTTACCGATATCCGGTAAATCTTAAGATTTACGGGTTACGTACGTAATTTGATTAAAGGATATAAAGATATTATTAAACCATTAACAAAACTTACCATTAAGGAATATATTAAAAAGGAATTCGAACTTTTAAAGGAAGTTAAAGAAGCTTTTTAATTACTTAAAAACGAAATTACTAAAGCGCTAATAATAAGATTACCTAACGCCGATAGAAAAAAACGCCTAAAGACAAACGTTTTAAATTATGCTTTAAGCGCAGTTTTAAAGCAATAAAAAGATAATGGGAAATGGTACCTAATGGCCTATTATTCCAAGGCCTTTCGAAACGCAAAACTCCGATACAAGATTTACGACAAAAAGCTGCTAGCGATTATTAACGCTTTTAAAAAAATAAAAACCTTTTTTTAACAGAACTAAAAAACCTTTCGATATTTACTTAAATAACAAAAACTTTACCCGATTTATAACGACTTAAAAGTTAAACAAACGTTACGAAACTTAAATAATTTTCTTATTAAAATATAATTTCTAAATTTACTATATTAAAAGGAAAAAAAAATTTAAGTAAATATCTTAAGTCGTAAAGGAAATTACGACTTTAAGGTTTTAAAACGCCGAATGCAAATATTGCAACAAACTAAAAACGGTACCTTACGGTTATGTAAAATATTAAAATAACCTACTCCAAAACTTTTAACGAAATTCCGAAATTCCTATAATTAAAAAAAGCAAAAAAAAGTGCAATAATTAGATAAATAACTTAAAAATTAACTGTTGTATTATGGCAAAATTTATATCCTTCGAAACCAATAAAAGCAATTCGTTAAAAAATTTTATAAAGATCCGTTACATAAATATCAAGGTATTTTTAAAATTATTAAACGATTATAGGAAAAATACGATTTTCCAAGACTTCGACGAACTGTTAAGCAGGTAATTAAGGATTGCAATATTTATAATAAGGTAAAAGCAGCCCGATATAAGCCTTATAAACTTTTATAGCTTACAGATATTCCAGAAAAGGCTTGGAATATTATTGCTTGGGATTTTATTACTAGTTTACCCTTATTAAAAAATCCCGTTATTAAAGTTTAATATTATGGAGTATAAATAATCGTTAATAAATTTACTAAATATAGGTACTTTTTACCATTTAAAAGAAACGTAACGGCAGAATAACTGGCTTACGTCTTTGTCCGATATTATTTCAACAAATATAGGATACCAGAAAAAATTATTTTAAATAGAAACAAGCTTTTTATATTAAAATTTGGTACTAACTTTTTTAAGCAAATAAGCGCCAAGCTTAAATTTTCTACAATATATCACTTATAAATAAATAGATAAATAAAACGTTTAAATTAAATATTAAAGTAGTACTTAAGAAGTTATATTAATTACCAGTAGGATAACTGGGTTAAACTTTTTCCGTTAGCCCAAGTAGTTTATAACATCTTTGTTAACGAAGATATGGGTATTTTTCTTTATATAGCGGTATATAGTTATTAAGCAAAAACTTAACGGCCAAAATAGTTATTAAACGAAGCTCCAAAATTAACCGCGAAAGCTTTTCGAATAGAAACGGTAGCAACTAAAATCTAAATAATATAGGTCCGCCTATAAAATAAGTTACGATTTTTCCAACAAAAAATAACGCAGTATTATAATGAAAAAAGAATTAAAGGATTAATTCTATCGAAAGAAGATAATGTTTATTTGTTACCCCAAAAACAAAACGCAATTTCGAACATTTCCTAAATTAAAATAAAAAGACATAATAATAAGCTTAATTTCAAAAAGCTTAGTCCGTTTAAAATCGATAAAGTTATTTCCAAAACTAACTACCGATTATTATTACCCAAAACGATAAAAATATACCTTGTTTTCCATATCTCTTTGCTTAAACTAACACTTAAGAACGCTTTGCTGGAAACCAGTCTGGAAGTTGAAAAGGACGACGATAAGTACAAAGTTAAACAAATACTGGATTCCAAAATAATTAAAAATAAGGTCCAATATTTAATCAAATAAAAGAATTACCTATACGAAGAAAATACTTAGAAACCCCTTAAGCATTTAACGAACGCAAAAAACTTAGTTAAAACGTTTCACCGCTAAAATCCTAACCGACCGTCTTTAACGCGGCTAAGGTCGCAGGAAATAACGGCCTAATATCCAAATCCAGCCCCTCGGCATCCCAGTCGAAAGAAAGCGATACCTCCGTTATAGCATTAATCTCGGAAACAAACCAAGCTTATTCTGCTTCCATACGACGTTATTTTTTTTTCCGCTTTCTTTCTTTCTTTTAATTAATCCAATTCTAAACTTTCTTTTAACATTTCTAAAGCCCTTTTCTTAAAAAGGTTTTATTAAAAACAAAAACGCTTCAATCTCCTAATAAATTCCTTCGTTTTTCTTTCCGCCGCCTCCTAATAAGCCAAAAATTCATCTTCAAGTTTTCGTTATTTTTTTTCCAGGCGAAATTACATTTTATTTACCTTTTTCAACAAGTTCATAATCAAAACGTTACGAAAAAAACGCTAGCGACGAATATAGCAGCTGTAACTTAAAAATTTAACTGCAAAAAAACAGCCGGTTTCTTCGAAACGAACGCAGTTAAAACATAAAAAGCCTTTCGTACCAAAACTTTCAATTAAATTAGCACGGTTATCCCTGGAATTTCGCTAGCCCAGACGAAAATTTCTTTTCTGTTTCTGCGCGTAATCTAACATGTTAAAAGGTTAACTGAAAAAGTTTAAAAAAAGTCAAATTCCGGAAAATTTCCTACCGTTTTATCTTTAGGACAAAGATCTTAAAAAAGGGGAAATAATATTACGAATTAAGACCTATTCTCCCTATCTAGGTAAGGATACCCTACGGATAAACTTCGGGTATAGGTATCTTGGCATTTTAATATAATCTGAAGGATCTAATAGATCTGGACCAGATTACACAGATTTAGCAAATTTACGACACACCCATAAAAAACCAAAGGATATATAATAAATGGGTTTTTCTTGTAAATATCACCCACTTAGTTTCGCTCCTTAGCTATCAATTTAAGTCTTCAATCAAAGGTAACGTTTTGCGATTAAGGGAAAAGTCCGCAAATCTCTTTAACGAATAAACTACTAAATTATTCTTCGCCTTATTGTTATCTGAAAATCAAGAATCCCTTTCGGATACTGATCACGCTTCCAGGTAGTTATGTAACAGGTTCGTTACAGCGTATAATTTAAAAGATAATTATTATTTAATTTTAAATTTATATTATAAAGGCGTGGAGCTTACTTTTATATTAGCTTTAAATAACTTACTAAAGTGGTTACGGCTTAAGAAATTATCGTAATTGGATAACGATATATATTTTCGAATCGTCCGCTTAATTTCTTAAATTTAAAGCGATGAAGAACGCTTTAATCTTTTAATTCGTTTTCTTTCCGTAATTACCAATTAATTCTTTAACGATTTTTTTTAGGGAAAGACCGTTTTTTACCTGATATGTTATAATAGGTTTGTTAACGGCATTAATATTATTTAGGAATATTGCGGGAAGAATCTTATGCATATTTTGTATTTTAAAAAAGTAGTCGAAAAAGACGAGATACCGCTTGTTGGTTCTTGTAAATATATTAAGACATTGTTATAAATGAAGTGTTTTATTTTAAAAGTAGTACTTATAATTATAACAATTCGAAAAGCGGGCTTTTTTCTAACCTAGTTTTTCTATATTTAAATTCTTTGTCTCGTAATCGGGGTTTCGTAGCTGGTTAACTGAGTATATATTATAGCCTATTTTGTTATTTTTAATCGAATTAAAACCTTAAATCAAATTACACAGAAGCTACTTAACTAAAAGCTATGCGAAGTATAAACTACCGAAAATAAAAGTAGCATGGCTTTTATTAACCTAATATTCGAGAAAACTTTTCGAAAAGTAATTATAGCTTTAAGCAGCCCTTGCTACGATTATTAGCATAAACTTTATTCGTTTATTGTAGGTTATAAGATTGCGCATATCCCGCTGGTGGCCTTTAGAAATCCGGAGTTTAGCTCCGAGAAAAGTGGGTCTGTCCCCATTCGAGGTGGCGAAGATAGCAATACTTTTCGATAGTTTTCCAAAGTCTTCCAAACATTTTTCATTTAATAATGGAAAATATAAATTAAAATGGAATAGTAAGCTTAATAAGCTAGTATTCGTATACATATATAGCCCTGATTTTTCCCAGCTGTTGCTGGGCTTTTATAGCTTAAATAGAGAGATTTTATTTTCCCTTGCGACATACCTTAAGCCTGCCCCATACGTTTTCCCATACAAATCCTTACTGGGTAGCCTCATCTGCTGTCGCAACCTTATTTCCCAAATAGCCATTGCTAGTATTATATAATAGGCGTAGGGTGGTAAGATCACCGACATTTTCCGCTTATAAAGTAGAACATAACAGCTTATCAGCTATTCGAAATGCTATCAAACGGGTGGAAAGCGTCCAGCTCTATAAAATGGGTTTAAAGCTCTTTTAAAGCTCCTAGGATACCGGGCATAAACTGGGCTGGAACGAATTTAAAGTTTTAAATATTATATTAATCTTATAATTACTGTTATTTACTTTATTCTTTAAAATGGTCTGTACGTTGCTTTTTTAGCGGACTATAGATATAGCCTTTTTTTAAGTAAAATAATATTATTGTTCTTTAGTAAGGAATACTTAATAGCGATATTAATTTTACAAAAATATATCATATTATGCGGACTATCGGCAACTACGCATCAGTCGGCTTCAAAGTGAGGCTCTATGGGACTGAGGTATCAATCTATCCTAATCGTGAAAACCATTGATCAGTCATCGTGTTCGAAGGTACTGGGTATAGTATCTATCGTGCAAATTACATCGTGTAATGATTTTCTGTGTATTTGGCTCAGCCTGGAAAATAAGGCTTGAACCCATTCGATCTTGCATTATGCGGACTATTTGCGAAGGTATATATAAAAATAATAACCTTAATCCCGCATAATAAATTTATCCTTAATAATAGCTTTTTGCTAATAGATGGTACAAATTTTCCGTATAAATTACGACTTAAAGTTTATGCCGTTAAACGCGCGTCGAACGTTTATGTTTTAGGTTTTACGAATTCGTGAAAGTTTATTAAATAGGTAATTCATGATGGATGTTCGTATTAAGTATTCATTACTTACGATAGCCGGCCGACGGAATATTCTGTTTAAAAAGTTATTAAATTTATTAAAAGTAGGTGCTTTGCTTAATACTAAACAAATAATATAAGTAAAAATGCTAATGCCGTTAACCTTTTCGATTAGCAGTTTATTATCTTTTTAATATCTTTACCGGAAATAATATCATTACCTAAATATGGTGTAATAAATTCGGCAACCGTAAGATATATATAAATTACGGCCCCGTTATTTTTTACCGGCAATAGCGGTTTTTAGTAAATTTTTAACGCGTTTTTAAAGATATTTAAAGCTAATATCGATAACGCTTGTTACGTACGCGATAGTGAAAATGTCGTTTTTCCTAACCTAAATAAGGATATAATTAAGATAAATAGCTTTACGGATACGTTTGTTACCCCGATTGGGCCCTTTTACGGGCCTATAGAAAATTTAAGTAATATTATACTTATCTTAAATTAAATAGGTTTAAAATTAAATATAACCTCCGTTACCGGCCGGATTATAACCTTTATAACAGGGGCCTTAGTTATTTCTAGCATTAAGTTTTCCGAATCGAGTAACGTTTTAAGTGGTAACCGTATTGCTGATAGTTTATATGAATAGAAAAAGTTATGGAATTATATCGGCGGCTAATTTTTTTTAACGTCGTACGGAAGACCTATGGTCGGCATCATAGCGATTTGCGGTAGGGACGTTATATATACTAGGGACATCTTTAAAATTTAGCTGAGGGCAACTGCTGTAAATTTGTAGCCTTTAGGTATTACGATTAAATATCGCCTTTTAGGCGTAATTATTAGCTTAAGATAGAATATGTAAGTGGCCCGTAACCGGGGTGCATACTAATAATTAAGTATATTATAACAGTTTAGTTCGGTTAAGAAAAAATGTCTTTTAAGAGCAGCAGAGAGTTAGGAACTTTAAATCGAGTCCTTAAAGCTAGTAAAATAATATTTGGACTTCTTTTGGCGTTTATAGGCAAACGTGTAACGTTGAATATTCGAAAGGCAGTAAATAATTATGTATTGGTAACTAGAGATAAACATTAGTTTAAAGCTTTGCATGGCACATTATAGACGGACTAAGCCGATTTCGTTATCTAACTTTACCATACGGCAAAGCTATATTTAATTGTTATAAAAGACCGAAATTCTCCCCCACCAAAAAAAGAAAAAGAAAAAACGAGAGGGGGAGAGAGAGATTAGTGGGGTTAAGTATAAATATTATAGTATATACTTTTTTTCGGTTAAACAATGGTATTATCTTAGACCAGTCCGGCGAAAATCGGCAGTTGTACACTTGACTCACCCGACATATTCGACTTGTCTGGAGAAGTAAATACATTAATATAGATGAATCCCAGCATAGTTACTAGGATTGTTACTTTTTTATTATTTGCTGTCTTTCTTATTATGCGCCGAATAAGATCCAGGCTATACGGCCAAGCATGCTAAAGGGATTAGTCATTATTACGGAAAAGATTTAAGCGAAGGTGGAAGACGAGCCCAGTTTAACGGTTAAAGGACGAACTTTAACGAAAGGCATTAATCCGAAAAGCATTAGCAGAAAGGGCGGCTAAGTAACAAATTAGTATAAAAAACAGATAGGCTTAAAAGAAAGCTTTTAAGCGAGATTATATTTTATAGTAAAGGCTTTACGTTATATATAAGATATAATTAAGGAATCTTGGTAAATTAGCCTAGTGGCTAAGAAATTAAGATTGTAATTAACTCTTAAAAAATGCCGGCGTAAGGGATCTGGCAACTAGGGGAAACCTTTTTAACCTTTAACCACTACCGCCACTTAAAACATTCAGGCATATTTATTTATATTCGTTCATATTAGAATTTATCACGGATTATAAAGAGAGCATATTCGAAATAGGACAAAAAGTAATATAAACACTTCTTGCCTTTTTTTAATATAATGTTAAAATAGTCGTCTGTGGTGCCCATTCTTTTTCTTGTATCTTGTTCCTTTGGGTAGTGAGGTTTCTGTCGTGTCCTCATGCCTGCATTCGTCGCCATCATCGATCGAGTGTTGAGATCTCATGTCGTCTTTTTCTTTCTTGTCGACGGAGGGTGAGCGAATTTTCACCTGGCCAGTTCCTCCATCAATTAAGGCGCGATACTGGTACATTCATAGTCTTCCTAGTATCATGTCGTAATTCCCTAGGGGAACGATGTTAAAGTTGGCTGTCTGGTGTCGTCCTTGAACAAAAATCTCGAGGTGATCAATTTCGCGTGTGATTCTTCCGTTGTCGTAGGCGAATTCCTGACCTTCGGCGTTCTCAACGATGTAAGGGTCTGACTTATACTTCCATGGTAGCCTGAGCTGATTAACTACTGTAGGTGAGATGTAGTTACCTGCCAGCGCTCCGCAGTCCACTATTGCGGTGTACCAGTTTGCTCTGATTCGTATTTGTAGAGTGATAGGGTCGTTCATGGCTCCTATCGTCGCGCGCAGAGCCCTTCTTGGGAGTTCCTCCTGACTCCTCTGGGTCTCGCCATCCTGCGGCTCTCCTACAGGTAGCTCTGCTCTTTTGGGGCGTCCTCAAGCCTGTCGAGGCGCTCCTGTGTTTCTTGGTTCAGGGCCTTCAACTGTTGTATCTGTCGCTCCTGTCGCCTTAGGGTAGCTTCCAGTTGAAGTAACTGCTCCTTATTTTGTCGTAATCCGGTGTCCTACTTGACGAAGGTTTCTTCCATCTCCCGGACCGCCTCCCATTGTTGCCTATCTGTATCACCCTTCCACAATTGTTGGGTAAAGTTTTGTAGTTTTCCCTTGAGAGCCCCTCGCTCGTGGGGATTTGTGGTGAATGCGAGTTGGAAATGGAGATCGGTAATTGCCCTTTGGCAATGTTTCTCCACGGTACGCTGGACCAGTTCTTCTTGGGTCTGATGATTGCATTCCCCATAGACACAAAAGGGATCCCACTGTGGGCATGTCCCTCCTTCTGGCCAGCTCCTGGCTGCTGCTAGTTTGTATTGTCGTTGCTCGTGTTGGGCCGCTGGCTCCGTTGTCTCGGGTAGCTCTGCCCATCCTTGATGTCCTTCTAGCCATTCCCTAAGGATGGCTTGGGGGTGTTTTTGTTTCTTCACTGCGGATTGTGACAGTTTTTTGGCTTCTCTGAGCCCTCGTCGAATCTCTTGGCGGGATGGTCCCGTTCCCTCGTCTTGTCGTCGAATCATGTTGAATGTTTTATTTTTATCGTTGCTTTTGGATTGCCCCTCGGGTACTGGGGTCCATGGTTTATCTTGTCGAGGCCTTTTAGGCGCTTTGCACCATGCTGCCTTATGCCCCATCTTGTTGTAATTGTAGCACTTAACTTGGCTCCAATCCCTCCTCTGAGTAGTTCCCAACTCCATGGGTCCAGGTGCTGTACCATACGAGGTAGGAGGCGCATCGCGCTTCCTTCCCTGATTGGGTTTGGTATGGCCGGACCTCGGGACGTACTGTCCTTTCTTCTTTTGTCGTCTTTCAAACTGTCGGTTGTCGTGCTTAATTGCCTCCGCAATGTATTTGTCGAAGGTTGTTGGTCGCTCGACTCGGATTATTTCGTCTTTCACCTCGTCCTTCAGCCCTTTGTAGAACATATCGATAAGGGCGTCCGCCTTACCATCTCCGTATCCTGCTTTGGCCGCTAAGCCTTTAAAAGTGACTGCGTACTTAGACGCTGGTCCTTTCTGCTTCAGGTCGAGGATTTGTGTGCCGCTGATCTCTTTTCGTCGGGATTTCCAAAATTGTTACGGACCTTGTCTTCAAAATTGGTGTAGAGCGAGAAGAGTTCATTGGTGGCCTTCTCTCTGTTTGACTCCCCAACCTCCAGATAGTTTCTCATGATGGGCTCGAACCAGTTAGCCGCATCTCCGGTTAGGCATGCTACCACAGCGAGGATCTGGTCTGCGGGGGTGTCGATGTCCAGGAATCGAAGGTAAATTCGGGCTTGGGTGAGGAAAGTCTGAGGGTTGCCTTTTCCATTGTAAGGCTCCGGCTTCTTAGGCTTCATCTGGCTAGCGGTGCTGGCTATAGATGGCGCGACCCTGACTTGGTTAGCCAACCGCTGAAGTTCGGCCTCGAGTCTTCGGACTTTAGCCTGAAGCTGCTGGGTAGAGGTATTTTGCGAACCGGTCGACATTTTGACAGTGTTGAATATTGTTCAGAGTCTGACGGTACTACTGAACAAGAGCTTGTAACTTGTAACGGCTAGGCTAGTTAACCAACTATTAAACCTAAACGTACGGGATTTAAGTTTGTAGTAAATGCCGTAGGAATCTGAGTAATGAAGATAATTTAGTTACGTTTCGTAATACCAAGGATATTTTGGGTAACGAAGTTATATTATAAGCTGATGCTATTTAAACTATGGGAATAACGAACGTATATATCTTAATCGGCATTATTAAAATACCTATCGTAAGCCGGTAATTCGTGTTACTGAATCACCTATCGTAAGCCGGTAATTCGTGTTACTGAATCACCTACCGTAAGCCGGTGATTCGTTACGTAACCTCGACCCACTAGGGTCCTGTTTCGGTTTCGAAAGACCGTTTCCGAGACCCCACCTGTCAGGTCGTAACAATTAATAAGCAAATACTCCCATTTCGAATCAGAGTGTCCTAGCCCCACTTAGCTTTTGAATCACACACCTTTTTTTGTATGGGCCCCTTTATAACGCGTGTAGACCTTCGACAACAACTTAACAACAACGCGTTGAAGCCGTTTTAATGTACGATTCGTATGATATACGATATTTTGAGGTGGCTAAAGCGCCAATTACACCTGATCCGAAAGCCAAATATGGCAAACGCCTTACGGCTATACAGAAATATAACCTATTAGCTTGTATAGCGGAAACTGGCTTCCTTGACGATGACCTAGCTGTTGCATTCGATGTCGATATACGCACGATCAGACGATATAAAGCCTAATATAGGGCTAACGGGCGGTTTCTTATTAGCGGAGTAGATTATCATTATAAAGAAGCTTTGAGGCTGTTCCTTTAGGCGTTCGACGTAGGTGTTATATACTGTTGCGCGTTATTGTGACGGTTATGGGCTTAACCAATTATTAAACCTAGTCGTACGATTTATGTTAGCAGTGGTATCGTAAGAATTTAAGCAATAAAGCGATAGTTACGTCTGGTAATAGCAAATGTAAATCTGGATAATTAATTGTTATTACAAGCTGGTATTATTTAGCCTAAACTATAGAAAATAATAAGTATATATATTAATCTTGGCCTAAGGTGCTAAGCGGCTTAAACCTTTAAGCCCGTTAAGCCTTTTAAGCCGGCCCTTACTAGCTTAAAAGGCTTAAAGTGCTAAGCGTTTTAAAACCTTTAAGCTAGTTACGTAACTTAGGACCTATATCGGAGATATTTCCCATATCCTCCGACCGTTTTTTTTATACCAAGTTCTTTTAATTATAATACGATTTCCCCCTTTTTAAAATCTTTATCTTTAAAGATTAATTTGTTAATTATATTTGTTTAGTAAATAATTTCCCTTTTTACATATTATTTTTTATTTCTTAACCGTTATATTAGGTCGTATCGAAAAATCAAAATTTCGCAAGCGGAATAACGCTTTAATTTTGTCAAAACGAATCCGTATTTTTGGTTTTGTTATATTTTTAAATATATCTTATTTTCGTTATAAATTTGAATAGAAGGTTTATAAGGCATACTTTAATTCGAGAAAATGCTTTCGTTACGTTAAGCATGGTAATTTTTGTAATTCATTTGGTCCTTTAATTTTTGAACATTAACGGCTTTTGGATAAAGAAAAGCGACTGGAACGGGAAAAAGAATAAACGCGAAAGGCTTTCCGTTTTGCCGCCAATAAGATTAATCGCCTGTAGAAACTGCGTAAGGTTCTTTGCCAGCGCGGGATTAAAATGTTACGTCGGGGTATCCAAGGTACGGAAGCGATAGAAGAATTTGATCGTTTGGAACGAAAGTAACAGCGGCTGGAAATTAAGGTTACATTAATGCAATTTACCATACCTGCTAACTAGCCGTTTGGCGATTTAAAGTAGAATACTTTTATCTTTAACGCTTCCGGCGTTGCTGGTAAAAATTCTTTAAAAGGCGCTAAGCGTTCGTAAGGTTTTTTGCAGGTTTTAGGTATTTTCGAAATTTAGGTAATTTTTTCACTTAATTAGGTATTAAATAAATCCTTTTTCTTTGCATGTATTTAATATTTTTTTTGTTTCGTAAATTAGTACATTTTTTATAATTTTGTTATCTTTATTTTATCCTATATTAACTTTAATCGTATCGGCTGCTGATTCCAATAAGGAAATATAAAAGATTGGATAAAACTTAACCTTCGGCGGTAACTTTAATTTATAATTATTTTTTGAAATTTTTTTAGCGATTTTATATAGGCCGATATATTTGAAATCGAATTTTTTGTTTGGCTTTTTAGTTTAGATGTTTTTGGTAACTAGGTAAATCATTTCCTTTTCCGAAAAGGTTAATTTTTTTAACCTTTTTTAGTTATAGTATTTACTTATTTGGTTACATACGAATTTAAGTTTTGATTTTATTTTTGCGTATAACTATTTTAGCTGTTCCGACGTTAAAATTGCTTTAACGTTAATTAGTTTATTTTTATATAAATTTCGGTAAATTTTAGGTATAAAATCAAAATTAATAATTATTAGCGTCGTTTTAATATTTTCGTAATAATTAATATTATAAGTTAATTATATAATTAGTAATTTTTCGACCTAATTATTTTGTTCGTAATTAATATAATATCGTAAATACGTTTTTAACGTTTAATTAATTTCTTTTGTTTATTCGTTTATTTAAGGTTTAAATACGTTAGATAATTTATAATTTAATCCAAGTTAAGTTATTAATTTTTGCTAAAATTTCGAAATAAAAGTAATACCTTTATCTAAAATAATTTTTATTAAAAGTTCGTAAGTATCTAAAATATGTTTAAGGAAAATATATGTAAGTTATTTTATATCGGTATCTTTATTATAAGGTAAAAAATAAAAAGATTTCGTAAATCGATTAACGATTACGAAAATATTATCGTAATATATTTTTATAGTTAAATCTTTTAATAAAAAAAACTTAATTATAAAATTAAATATAATCGAATTTTATAATTATTTAATAATTAATAAAGGTTATAATTTTGCGTAAGGTTTATATTATCGTATTTTCACTTTGGCGTAAATATCGTATTATCGTATTACCTTTTATATTGTAATTTTTATTTTAAGAAAATAATATATCCGTTATAAGCGTTTTAAGGTTTTGTAAATTTTTGGATATTTATATATCGGGTATTCGTATATATTCCGTATTAAATTTTTTTATAAGTTTTTAGGTATTTATATTTTGTTTATTTGGTACTTTATTAATTAATTAACGTTATATTATTAAATGCGTTAATATATATTAGCTGGTATCATTCGTATTGCAGCAATTCGTCGTTGTTTTAGGTATTTTTCGGGTATAATATCGAAAATTATCTGTTATATTTTAACTTTAAGTTTTTTTAAATTAAGTCGTTTGCTAAATACGTTTGTTTTATTATTTTTTAATTTTTTTCGATAAATAATAACGTAATCGAATTTAAAAAGGTTTTTTACGTAACGTAATTATTTTCCGACAAATTTTCGTATCGTAAAGAAATATATAATATTTTTATAATCCGTATATATTTTAATTTGGTATATATTACTTTTAAAATAATGTTTAAACTTTTTAAAAGCGTTAATAATAACTAGGAATTTTTTATCGTAAATGGGGTAATTTAGTTCTGCTTTATATAACTTATAAAAATAAAACGCGATAAGGTAAAGTTTTTTTTAATCGTTTCGATACTTAACTATAGCTTTTAAGGTATAATTCGAAATATCGGTTTTTAATTTAATTAATTGTTTTGGGTCGTATATAATTAGTATTAGTTTATTAATAAAAGCGTTTTTAATTTGCTAGAAAGTTGTTTTTTTTTTTTTGGAATCCATTTAAAGGGTTTATCCTTTTTGGTAAATTCCGTTAATGGCATAGTTATTTTGCTAAAATTGCGTATAAATCGTCGGTAATAATTAGCGAATTTAAAAAATGCTTATATTTTTTTAATATTAATAGGTTATGCTTAATTCTTAATTGCTGATAACTTTTTAAAGTTTATACAAATTTATCCTAACGTAATAATATATCTTAAAAATTCGACTTTTTGCTGGTAAAAATGGCTTTTTCGGTATTAACCAAAAATTTAGCGTTTTATAACGTTTGTAAAACTTAATAAACGTATTTTTCGAGCTTTTTTTCCATTTCTAAGTAAATAAAAATATCGTTAAGGTAACAAATAACAAAAATATCCAGGTATTTTCTTAATATATAATTTATTATTCGTTAAAAGGTTATTAATATTTAGTTAATCCTATAAGGATAATTAAGTATTCGTATAAGCTATATTTCGTCCTAAAAGTTATTTTTTATTCGTATTCCTTTTTAATCCGAATTATGTTATAGCTATTTCGAAAATCGATAGCTGTAAACCATTTTGCTCCGTATAAGCGATTTTTCATTTCGGTAATTAATAATAACGGCATTTTATTTTTAATGGTAATATTATTAAGTTATCGATAATTTACCATTAATCGAAACTTTCCTTCTGTTTTTAATACGAAAAATATAAAGTACCTGGTTAATAATTTAAAACGTCGAATTTATCCTTTTCGAAGCTTATTTTTGAAATAATCGCGGAATACATATAATTTTACATAATTCAAATTATATATCAAATAAAAAGCGGTATTTTTGTTATCTTTATAAATTATTTCGTAATCCTATTTGCTATATTTTAGCAATTTGGTATTAAGTTTTTTGCCAAATAATTTATCGTACTTATAATATTATAAAAATACCTTAATTATTTATTCTGGTAACTTTTCGGGCGGTCGTTTTAAATCGTTATTTATCTGCTTAAATTTTGCTTTAAAATTAGTAATAATACGTTATATTTTTCTATTATGCCCTTTTTTTAAATATGCCGTATTACTTGTAGTAATAAAATTTTTACCGTTTTCTTATACCTACATTCGTTTACCTTATCGATCGAATATTAAAATCTTTCGTCGTTTAATTTATCGTTAAAAAATAGATCGTAATTTATTTTGCAAATTCTTTAATTAATGGCCGGGTTATATTATTCCAACTATAGCAAACCTAAAATTAAATCGAAATCCTCGATAGCGATAACGTCGAAATTAATAATTTATCTTTTTTCTTTAATAAAGGTCTTAAAGTAATTAATCTTATATCGGACTTATTTATCGTCGTAATTAAATATTTAACTTTCGGCATTTTTAATTTCGTAAAAGTATTTTTTATCTTTTTATAGTAACTATAATTTATTAATTACTTTTAAAACAATATAATTACTATTTATTACGCCGTAATCCATAAATACGGTATATCGCTTGTTTTTGATTCGTACTTATACCGTAATAAGTTTCTTTTATATTGTTCGCATCGTATTTAGAACCTTTTTAAGGTGTTGCTGTCCACCTTTATTTCTTTTGCCAGCCTAGGGCCTTATTACAGGTGATTTAAGTTTTTTGGGCTGTTTTCGAATTACTAAATTCTTTTTCCAAATCTTTTATTCTCGTTTTGGATTTATTTTAACTGCTATTCTTGTCGGCGTAACGTTACTGTCAAATATTCCACTTAGTTCTGGAACGTTTCTTTAGTAATATATTTTGGCTCTAAGGTTTTCCAGTTCGAAAAAAAGCGAATTTCCTTCTATATAGCTAGTTGCTCTTTTGGGTCCTCCGTAAAAGCTAACTGAATTTATAAATCGGTAATCATTTTTTAGCAGTACTTTTTTATTATTCTTTAAATCAATTTTTTCTGCGTTTAGTAATCGTACCATGTGTAATAGTACTAAGGCTTATATGTAAGGTAATATTTGTTTTCTGGTTAGTCTCTAGTTGTTACCAGCTCGTCGATCTTTTTTATCGTTACGGCTTCTCGTATATGGCGATACCATCTTTGGTCCTTAAAATTATTCCCAATTCGATTTTTAAAATCGAAACCTTATTGCTATATACGTATAATTCGTTACGCGATATATTTCTTTTCGTCCTCGTATATTTCGCACTGCGGTCGTCGACAGCTAACCGCATAAAGCTTTCCGTGCCGATTGGATTTTTCTAAGTACAGGTTTTCGTTTTATCCTTAATATTTCTTTAACCATACGTTAAGCATTAATTGGTTATTTTTCTGTTACCGTTTCTGCTATATACGGGTAAGTGGCTTGTCGTCGTTTAGCTTTTTCCATCCTTTATGCTCCTATAGCCATTAGGTAACAGTAAATCCAGTAAATTTGGCTTTTTTAACCTTTTGGCTTTTGCCTGGGTTAGCTTTTTCGCTTTTCTTATTTTCTGTTGCACCCTTGGTAAAGGGTTGTCGTTATTTTTAGCGCGGATTATGTTAATCGTCTTTCTGTCGCCAGGTTCCTTTTTGTGTTGGTTTTCGGGAATTAAAACCCAGTATACCTTTTTCGGGCTTCTGTATTTTTCTGCAATATATCCGGGCTTACCGTAGTTATAGCAGGTAACGGATTTTTTATTTTTCGATTAGATAACCCTTAATTTTTTAAGTCCTGGTTAAGTTTTATAAGAAGTGGAAAACGTAAGGCGTTTTCGATTTTAATTAATTCCTTGGAATTTAAACCGTATGGTAAATTGTTTACGTCGTTTTTGTCGTCGTTCAAATTATCGATTGTCGATTTTTACAGCTTTAACGATATATTTATCGAATGCGCTAAATTATTCGACTTTAATAATTTCGTCCTTAATATTATTTTTTAGCCTTTTGTAAAAAACGTCGGTTAGGGTGTTGTCCTTATCGTCGACCCATCCTGCTTTAGATATAAGGTTCCTAAACTCGACGGCATATTTAGAAGCTGGTCCCTTTTGTTTAAGCTGTAAAAGGTCTTGTACAGTTTTTCGTTTTGTATCCGAGTTGTCGAAATTGTTCTTAAGCTTTTGTTCGAAGTTAACGTAGCTTTCGAAAATCTTTTAGATGGTTATTTCCTAGTTGTCTTTTGCATTTTTTAAGTAATTTCGTAAGGTAAATTCGAATTAATTTAAAACGTCCTTTTTAAAAAATCTTATTATAATAAGGATTCTGTCGGCGTTATTTTCGATCTTTTCCAATCGTAGATATACTTTGGTTTGGGTTAAAAACTTTGAACGTTTTTTGTATTATCGTAAGGTTCGGGTTTTTTAACTTTAAGTTTTAAAGTAACGGTTATTAATACCGAATTGATTAAGGCGGCGGCTTAAGTAGTAAGCTGTTGGATATGGGCCTTAAGTTGCTGGACGCGTTTTTGTAGTTGCTGGGCTGGGATAAAAACGGTGGTTTCGGCGTTGGTTGATATTTTAACTGTATTAAATATTGCTTAAAGTTTGACGGTATTATTAAATAAAAGTTTATAACGTATAACGGCGATAAGTTTAACCAATTATTAAACCTAGTCGTACGGTTTATGTTAATAATGGTATTATAGGAATTTAAATAATAAAGCGATAGTTACGTTTGGTAATAGCAAATGTAAATCTGGGTAACTAATTGTTATTGTAAGCTGGTATTATTTAGCCTAAATTATAAGAAATAATAAGTGTATATATATTAGTTTTGGCTTAACGTGTTTAAGCGGCTTAAACCCTTAAGCCCGTTAAGCCCTTTGAGCCGGCCCTTACTAGCTTAAGGGGCTTAAAGTGCCAAACGCTTTGAGACCTTTAAGCCAGTTACGTGACCTAGGACCTATATCGGAGATATTTCCCATATCCTCCGACCGTTTCTTTTCATGCCAAGTCCCACTGGCCATAACAGTTATTCCGTTGCGCGTTATTTTAGTTGACTGGTTATATATATAAAAGCTGTTAGATGAATTAGCTTATAAGCCCGACCTGTATTTCGACGAAATGCAATGGTTCTTCGCCGATCATTACGATATATACGTAGCCATTTCCACGATTTCGGAGCACCTGAAAGCTGTCAATTGGGGAAATAAGAAGCTGAAGATTAAAGTTGCGCAGGCCGATTCGGGTTAACGGATGTGGTATTTTTATGCCGTTATTAAATACTTTTCCGATATATTTGTTTTCATAGACGAATCGGGTATCGATAAGCGTAATATTAACCGTCGCTCCGGCTGGGTACCTAAAGGCTTTATTCCGTTTGTTCGAAAGGTTTTAAAGCGAAGCCGTTGCTTTAAAATATTGCCAGCGATCACTGTAGACGGGCTGTTAGATACCTTTATATATCAAGGGTTTACCAACCGCGAGGGCTTTACTTTGTGGCTAAAGGAAAGGGTGTTGCCGTTTATAAACCCGTTTCCTGGGCTACGTTCCGTACTAGTGATGGATAACGTTAGCTTCCATCATTCGGACGAAATATATACGATATACGAAAAAGCTGGAGTAAATTTGCAATATTTTTCTTCATATTTACCTGACTTTAACCTTATTAAAGCGTTCTTTGGCGACCTTAAAGCTTATATCCGTCGTTACGCTAAATATACGCTTAACGATTTCCCTGACAACGAGCGATTCGGGTTATTCTTCGCAGACTGTTACGAACGGGTTGGATAACAGAAAAAGGAAATTAAGGGCCACTTTAAAACTGCGCGAGCAGGCTGTGATTTGATTAAATGATTAATGTATATACAGTAGGAAAGCAACGTGTTAAATTGTTGCTGAAGCCTTTCCCGTGTTGAACTGTTGCTGAAACCTTTCCCGTGTTAAATATCTGCATCCGTATCCGTATCTGTATCCGTATCCTTTTAAGCTTCCTCTTTTTTAGGTGGTGTTGTTTTAGGGCACCAGTTATACCGTTCATCGTATTCTTCGTTATCCCAATTACCCGAAACTCCAAGGCGGTATCGACGGCGAGCTTCGGATAACTGCTCCGCTGCGTGTATGGGCGTTGAAAAAAGATTAGGAGTTTGGGGAACTTGTGGGAAGGCTAAGTTGTTAGCAATACGTCAATATATAAAGGGTACGGGTGTTGATGGGTGTTGATATACGTTATAAAATTGTTGTAACTCTTTTATTAGGTATTAGAATTTTTTGAAATGGGTTGATTTTTTAGCGTTTTGCTAGTTAAAAAAAGTGTACCGTTACTTAACGGATGAAAAGGGTCCTTATTGGAAAACATTTTGCTTTTTTATGCGTACTGGTTATGAAAAATGTTAGCTAAAAATGGGCGTTCTTTTTCGTTGTCCTGTTATTGCATCAAAATCAATGGCAATAATAAGACAACGAAAGAAAACGCTTACTTTTAGTTATTATTTCTGCGAAATAACTTATTTGATCGCGAATAGGACGGCGCCTTAAGCTTTTGGAACACGTTTTCGAACTTAAGCGCGTTTCGTATATGTAACTTAACGTATAATTTAAAGAGCTTGAAAACTTTCCATTTAATCCTTCGAGATATAAACCATTCGTTAGTAAGGTGGCGTATTTATTAAAGCGTAATGTTATCATTTCGCAGGGCGTTATATAGATCCCTGATTTCCTTTACGTTACCGCTATATGCTGCTGCGAATTTTTTGTATACGTTTTGAAGCAATTTATCGGTATTTACGTTTTCGGGGATGGGAGGCGAAAAACTGCGAATAGGTAGGTTGAAGGAGTTGTTATTCGTTTGTGCTGAAAGGTATGGCATGGGAGGTAATTCCTGTTGATCGTTATATTCGCTTGCCGTAACCGTCGGATTCGAAAGGCTTTAAAGGGTTTGGGCAGTTAGGTGATTTTGCTATATGATATATCCCGTTGAAGGCTGTTGTTATCTGTTAGCTTAAAGCTTATTAGTTATTATATTTAAGAAGCTTTTCCCGAAGTGATTATATATGATATTTGTGTTGTTGTTGTTACCGTTATTCCGGCGCTTTAAAGGCTTAGCTTCCGGAGTTTCTGAAGGTTGGCTTGCTTTACGCCATTTTTTAACGCTTTCGAATCCCGCGTCCGTTGCGTTTTTTTTTTTTTTTTTTTTCGTAAAGCTCGTTATATAACCTAATCGAAGGCGTTTTATATATGGCGTCGTATCGGTTGATATCGTTGCACCAGCGAACGAACTGTCAGAGTGTTATATTGTGATGGCAAGTACCGTTTTTAACTTAATATATCTGGGGCTTAACGCCTTTGTAATTAGGGCAATTTCTGCTTTTCCTGCATTTGAGCGTATTCGATAAGGTTTTACGGATTTTAAAGCCTTGTCGATTTTAGCTTGTATACCGGAAGTAGGCATAGATAGGTGTTTCGTAATGGACTTCCGATTTGTTTTAGGTGTTGCCGGAAAAGGGTCCCTAGAGGGAAGGGTTACAGGCGTATGTGTTTTTATAACGCTTATAATGCCACGGTTTCGGGAAGTCCCAATAAAGGGATTATCGTTAACGCGGGCTAACTGTTGCAGAATGTGATTATCTCGAAGTGACGAACGTTAGCGTTGTATCAGGAAGGTTCTGGATTTGAGGGAAAGGTTGAGTCGGGGTTAGGGTTTTTTTGATCGAAGGTTAAAGCTATATACGAAGTCCAAAAAAACGCCTTTTTTGTTGCTGCGTTTTGCGATATTAGTAATAACTTTAACAAGTTTATTAATTTCGTAGTAACCGTATGGTAATACCTTAAAAGGTTATAATATAGCTTCGTAGCTAGGTTTACGCCGTTACGTAAGTTTTCCAGCCTGAACGAACGTACGCCGAAAGCTATATTCGTATTCTTTTTGTAGTTTTTCGTTAATATAATTAATAACGCGTTATTTGATAGGATTAGACGAATTTTTCTTGTATTTAAATATTATCGTATGATAGTTATTAATATATCGTTTAAGTTGTTACGAATTAATAATTTGAATAGTATTCCGTATTTTGTTAGGTTATTCCTTTGGGGGCTTACTGTTAACAGTAACTTTAATAACATTAAGGAATTGCGTACGTATATTTAAGGGTTTCGGCTAAAAGGCTTCGAATAAAGTATTTTTACGATCGGTATATCTTAAATCGGTTTCGGAGGCAGTTTTAAAGGATTCGTTTCGAATAGCTTCGTCTTCGGAGGTAGCTTCGGAGGACTCGTTTCGAATAGCTTCGTTTTCGGAAGTAGCTTCGGAGGTAGTTTCGGAAGTAACTTTAAAGGGCTCGTTTCGAATGGTTTCGTTTTCGTTTTCGTTTTCAGAGGGTTCGGTTTAAATGGCTTTATTTTCGGAAGGTTCGTTATTCGTAGCTTTAAGGGCGCTTCCCGTATCCCCTTTTGTATCCGTAACAACCTTAATTTCGGATTTTTTAATATTTTTAGCCTTAGCAACAACTATCTGCTGCCTGCCCTTTTTCTTGTTTTTCGGAGCGGCTTTCGCGGCAGTTAATCGCTTTTTAACAGCTGCTTTGTAGGTGTTATTATCCCGGGTGTTGGAGGAAGTAGCTCGGCGTTTTTTGACAGCGTTAGCCACCTTCGTAGACGGCTTATGAGCCCTTTTCGGAACCATCGTGGGATCGGCCCGGGGAGATATTTCGAAGTGTTCGTTCGCAGTCTCGTCGGTTCGAATCAGCCTTGAAGAAGAACGCGTACGGCTAGGTGGCTTAGGAGGGATTCGGCTAGGTTGGCCAGGTTTTCGCAGTACGGAACGCAAAGCAGAAGCAGAAGTTGAAGAAGTCATCAACAATAAGATTATGCATAAAAAGCAATCGCGAGAGCTTCGTTTTCTGTTATTATAGCTGCTATTGTGTTGTTGTCGAAGGGCTACAAGCGTTATGAAATAACGCATACAAAAAAAGGTGTGTGATTCAAAAGCTAAGTGGGGCTAGGACACTCTGATTCGAAACGACAGTAATAAAACGACTAAGGATAGGGGCGGTAAGGCGGAAATATAGAGGTAACGACAAAAAAAGAATTTCGATTTTTAACTTTTTATTAGTAGAAATTAAATCCTGTTACAGATTAATTTCGGACGATTTGTAAAGAAAATTAATTGTATAACAGTTTTAATGTAACTTTGCTTTTTAGTTTTAGTATTTATATCCAATTTTAGAACTTTTTTTGAACTCGACGAATTATACGATAAACAAATTTACTTTTTCCGGTTACCTTTTTTTATATTGGTAGATCCAGTTCGAGAATTATATTTCGTTAATTTGTATCGGTTATTTCGGAAATGCTGTTCGTAAAACATTTAATGTTATATGATACTAACTGGCCCTTAAGGCCGGTATAAATGCGAAACTTCTTAATTAGCTACTATTTAGGCATAAATACCCAAGGAGTTATTATTTATACCCGCCTTAACTTTACTGCCCAACGATTTTCTTTAACCTTTTAAATTAGCTCTTTCCGACGTTCTCTTACCGTACATACATTCCCTACCTTCTTCCTTCTCCATTTTCGCCTTTACCGAAATTTATTATTTCCGCCATAACACGTTTACACGCTATATACGGTTAACGCTTTTAACGCATAATCCTTAAAATGTTAGTTAAAACGGAAATTATTCTTATATTTATAAGCTTGCATTATCGACATTAGTCGGAGAATTATCAAACCAGGATTAAACCAGGTAAAGTCGTGTGACGGCTATAAGCTTAACCAACTATTAAACCTAATCGTACGGTTTATGTTGGCAGTAGTATCGTGGGAATCTAAGCAATAAAGCAATAGTTACGTCTGGTAATAGCAGATATAGATTTGGGTAACCAATTGTTATTGCAAGCTGGTATTATCTAAACTATAAGAAATAATAAGTATATATATTGGTCTTGGCTTAAAGTACTTAAGCGGCTTAAACCTTTAAGCCCGTTAAGCCCTTTAAGCCGGCCCTTACTGGCTTAAAGGGTTTAAAGTGCTAAGCGCTTTAAGACCTTTAAGCCAGTTACGTAACTTAGGACTTATATCGGAAATATTTCCTATATTTTCCCACCGTTTCTTTTTGTACTAAATTTTTTTAATTATAATACGATTTTTTTTCTTTTTAGGATTTTTGCCTTTAAAGATTAATTTGTTTATCGTATTTATTTAATAAGTAACTTCCCTTTTTATATATCATTTTTTATTTTTTACCCGTTATATTAAGTCGTATTAAAAAACAAAAATTTCGTAAACGTAATAACGCTTTAATTTTGTCAAAACGGATTTATACCTTTAATTTTGTCATATTTTTTAATATATTTTGTTTTCGTTGCAAATTTAAACGAAAAGTTTATAGGGTATATTTTAATTCGAAGAAATACTTTCGTTACGTTAAGCATAATAACTTTTGTAATTTATTTAATTCTTTAGTTTTTAAACATTAACGGCTTTTAAATAAAAAGAAACGACTAAAACGGGAAAAAGAATAGGCGCGAAAAATTTCCGTTTTGCCGTTAATAAAATCGATTGCCTTTAAAAATTACGTAAGATTCTTTGTTAGTACGGGGTTAAAATGTTACGTCGGAGAATTTAAAGTACGGAAGCGATAAAAAAATTTAATCGTTTAAAACGAAAGTAATAACAGTTAAAAGTTAAGGTTACGTTAGCGCAGTTTACCCTGCCTGCCGACTGGCCGTTTGATAATTTAAATTAAAGTATTTTTATTTTTAACGCTTTCGGCGTTATTAATAAAAGCTTTTTAAAAAATGTTAAGCATTTATAAGGTTTTTTACGGGTTCTTAAGTATTTTCGGAATT
Source organism: Monosporascus sp. mg162 (assembly GCA_004155945.1). Taxonomy (NCBI): domain Eukaryota; kingdom Fungi; phylum Ascomycota; class Sordariomycetes; order Xylariales; genus Monosporascus; species Monosporascus sp. mg162. Next base: position 27,408 of record QJNY01000681.1, read on the forward strand.
TAAGTAATTTTTTTACTTAACTAGGTATTAAGTAAATTCTTTTTTTTTTACCTATATTTAGTATTTTTTCTACTTCGTAAATTAGTACATTTTTTATAACTTTTTTATCTTAATTTTATTTTATATTAACTTTAATTATATCTATTGTTAATTTTAATAAGGAAATATAAAAAATTAGATAAAACTTAATCTTCGGCGGTAGCTTCAATTTATAGTTATTTTCTGAAATTTTCGTAACGATTTTATAGAAGTCGATATATTTAAAATCGAATTTTTTATTTAACTTTTTAATTTGGATATTTTTGGTAATTAAATAAATTATTTTCCTTTCCGAAAAGGTTAATATTTTTTTAACTTTTTTTAGTTATAATATTTACTTATTTAATTACGTGTAAAATTAAGTTCTGATTTTATTTTTACGTATAATTATTTTAGTTATTTCGAAGTTAAAATTATTTTAACGTTAATTAATTTATTTTTATATAAATTTCGGTAAACTTTAAATATAAAATTAAAATTAATAATTATTAACGTTATTTTAATACTTTCGTAATAATTAATATTATAAATTAATTATGTAATTAGTAATTTTTCGACCTAATTATTTTATTAATAATTAATATAATATCGTAAATACGTTTTTAACGTTTGATTAATTTTTTTTATTTATCCGTTTGTTTAAAGTTTAAATACGTTAAATAATTTATAATTTAATTTAAGTTAAGTTATTAAATTTTGCTAAAATTTCGAAATAAAAATAATATCTTTATTTAAAATAATTTTTGTTAAAAATTTGTAAATATTTAAAATATGTTTAAGGAAAATATATGTTAATTATTATATATCGGTATTTTTATTATAAAATAAAAAATATAAAAATTTCGTAAATCGATTAACGATTACGAAAATATTATTATAATATATTTTTGTAATTAGATTTTTTTTTTAATAAAAAAAGCTTAATAATAAAGTTAAATATAATTAAATTTTATAATCGTTTAATAACTAATAAAGGTTATAACTTTCCGTAAAGTTTATATCGTTATACCTTTGCTTTAATGTAAATATTACATTATCGTATTACTTTTTATATTATAATTTTTATTTTAAAAAAATAATATATCCGTTATAAACGTTTTAAAATTTTGTAAATCTTTAGATATATATATACAAAGTTTTCGTATATATCTTATATTAAATCTTTTTATAAGTTTTCGGGTATTTATATTTTATTTATTTAGTACTTTGCTAATTAATTAATATTATATTATTAAATACGTTAATATATATTAACTGGTATCGCTTATATTATAATAATTCGTCGTTATTTTAAGTATTTTTCGGGTATAATATCGAAAATTATTTGTTATACTTTAATTTTAAATTTTTCCAAATTAAGTCGTTTATTAAATACGTTTATTTTGTTATTTTTTAATCCTTTTCGATAAATAATAACGTAATCGAATTTAAAAAAGCTTTTTACGTAATGTAATTATTTTCCGATAAATTTTCGTATCGTAAAAAAATAAATAATATTTTTATAATTCGTATATACCTTAACTTAATATATATTATTTTTAAAATAATATCTAAATTGCTTAAAGGCGTTAACGATAATTAAAATTTTCTTATCGTAAATGAAGTAATTTAATTCGGCTTTATATAACTTTTAAAAATAAAATGTAATAAGGTAAAGTTTTTCTTAATCGTTTCGATATCTAATTATAATTTTTAAGGCATAATCCGAAATATCGGTTTTTAGCTTAATTAATCGCTTTAAATCGTATATAATTAATATTAATTTATTAATAAAAACGTTTTTAATTTATTAAAAAGTTATTTCTTTTTTTAAAATCTATTTAAATAATTTATTCTTTTTAATAAGTTCCGTTAATAGCATAATTATTTTGTTAAAATTACGTATAAATCGTCGATAATAATTAGCGAATTCAAAAAATGCTTATATTTTCTTAACATTAATAAAATATATTTAATTTTTAATTATTAATAACTTTTTAAGGTTTATACGAATTTGTTTTGGCGTAATAATATATTTTAGAAATTTAATTTTTTACTGGTAAAAATAACTTTTTTCGGTATTAACCAAAAGTTTAACGTTTTATAACGTTTATAAAACCTAATAAATATGTTTTTCGTACTTTTCTTCCGTTTTCGAATAGATAAGAATATCGTCGAGGTAACAAATAATAAAAGTATCCAGGTATTCTTTTAATATATGGTTTATTATTTGTTAAAAGGTTGCTAATACGTTAATTAATCCCATAAAGGTAATTAGGTGTTCGTATAAATTATATTTCGTTTTAAAAGTTATTTTTATTCGTATTTTTTTTTAATTCGAATTATGTTATAATTATTTCGTAAATCGATAACTGTAAACCATTTTACGTTTTGTAAATAGTTTTTTATTTCGGTAATTAGTAATAATGGCGTTTTGTTTTTAACGGTAATGTCGTTAAATTGTCGATAATCCACCATTAATCGAAGTTTTCCACCTTTTTTCGGTACGAAAAATATAAAGTATTTAACTAATAATTTGGAACGTCGAATTTATCCTTTTCGAAGTTTATTTTCGAAATAATTACGTAATACGTATAATTCTGCATAATTTAAATTATATATCGGATAAAAAGCGGTACTTTTACTATTTTTAAAAATTATTTCGTAATTTTATTCGTTATATTTTAGCAATTTGATATTAAGTTTTTTATTAAATAACTTGTCGTATTTATAATACTATAAAAGTATTTTAATTATTTATTTTGGTAACTTTTCGGGCGGTCGTTTTAAATCGTTATTTATTTGCTTAAATTTTATTTTAAGGTTAGTAATAATACGTCGTATTTTTCGATTATACCTTTTTTTTTAAATATGCTGTATTATTTTTGGTAATAAGGTTTTTATCGTTTCCTTATACCTATATTCGTTTATTTTATCGATCAAATATTAAAATCTTTTGTCGTTTGGCTTATCGTTAAAAAATAAATCGTAATTTATTTCGCGAATTTTTTAATTAATGGCCGGGTTATATTATTCTAACCATAACAAACCTAAAATTAAATCGAAGTTTTCGATGGTAATAACGTTAAAATTAATAATTTATCTTTTTTTTTCGACAAAGGTTTTAACGTAATTAATTTTATATCAAACTTATTTATCGTCGTAATTAAATATTTAACCTTCGGCATTTTCAACCTTATAAAGGTATTTCTTGTTCTTTTATGGTAGTTGTAATTTATTAACTATTTTTAAAGTAATGTAATTGCCTTTTATTGCGCCGCAGTTTACAAATGCGGTATATCGCTTGTTTTTGATTCGTATTTATACCGTTATAAGTTTTTTTCGTACTATTCGTATCGCATTTAGAACCTTCCTAAAGTATTACTACCTACCTTTATTTCTGCTAGCCTAGGGCCCCGTTACAGGTGGCTTGAATCTTTTAAGCTGTTTTCGAATTGCTAAATCCTTTTTCCAAGTCTTTTATTTTCGTCTTAAATCTATTTTAATTGCTGTTCTTGTCGGCGTAGCGTTACTGTTAAATATTCCACTTGGTTTTGAAACGTTTTTTTGGTAATATATTTTAGCTTTAAGGTTTTTCAGTTCGAAAAAAAACGAATTTTTTCCTGTATAGCTGATCGCTTTTTTAGGTCTTCCGTAAAGGTTAGTTGAATCTGTAAATCGGTAATTATTTTTTAATAGTACTTTTTTATTGTTTTTTGGATTAATTTTTCTTACGTTTAGTAATCGTATTATTCGTAATAGTATTAGGGTTTATATGTAAAATATTGTTTTCCTTATGGCCAGCTCTTGGTGGCTGCCAGTTCGTCGATCTTTTTCATCGTTACAGTTTTTTATATATAGCGATACTATTTTTGGTCTTTAAGATCGCTTTTAGTTTAATTCTTAAAATCGAAACCTTATCGTTATATGCGTATAATTCGTCGCGCGATATATTTTTTTTCGTTTTCGTATACTTCGTATTGCGGTCGTCGACAGCTAACTGCGTGGAGTTTTCCGTACCGATCGGGTTTTCCTAGGTATAGGTTTTCGTCCTATTTTTAATATTCCTTTAGCTATGCGTTAAGCATTAACTAGTTGTTTTTCTATTACCGTTTCTGCTATGCACGGGTAGGTAGCTCGTCGTCGCTTAACTCTTTCCATCCCTCGTACTTCTATAGCTACTAGGTAACAATAGGTTTAATAAGTTTAGCTTTTTTGGCCTTTTTAACTCCTGCTTGGATTAACTTCTTCGTTTCTCCCATTCCTTATCGCACTTTAGGTAAAAGGTTGTTATTGTTTTTGGCGCGAATTATGTTAATCGTTTTTCTATCGCCAGGTTTTTTCTTCTATTAATTTTTAAAAACTGGAACTTAATATACCTTTTTCGGGCTTTTGTACTTTTGCGCAATATATCCGGGCTTACCGTAATTATAGCAGGTAACGGACCTTTTATCTTTCGACTAAATAACCTTTAATTCCATAAATCCTGGTTAAGTTTTATAAAAAGTAAAAGGCGTAAACCGCCTTTAACCTTAATTAATTCCTTAAAATTTAGACCGTAAGGCGAATTGTTTACGTCGTTCTTATCGTCGTTTAAACTGTCGATTGTCAATCTTTACAGCTTTAGCGATATATTTATCGAATGCGTTAAATCGTTTAATTTTAATAATTTCGTTCTTAACATTATCCTTTAATCCCTTGTAGAAAACGTCGATCAAGGTATCGTCTTTATCGTCGACCCATCCTGCTTTGGACATAAAGTTCCTGAACTCGACAGCGTATTTAAAAGCTAGTTTTTTTTATTTAAGCTGTAAAAAGTCTTGTACAGCTTTTCGTTTTATATCCGGGTTATCGAAATTATCCTTAAACCTTTATTCGAAATTAACGTAACTTTCGAAAATCTTTTTAATAACCGTTTTTTAATCGTTTTTTATATTTTCTAAGTAATTTCGTAAAGTAAATTCGAACCAATTTAAAGCATTTTCTTTAAGAAATCCTACAATAATAAAGATTTTATTAGCGTCGCCTTTGATTTTTCCCAATCGTAAATATACTTTAGCTTGGGTTAAAAAGCCTTAAATACTTCTTATACCATCGTAAAGTTCGGATTTTTTAACTTTAAGTTTTAGAATAACGGCTATTAATATTAAATCGATTAAGGCGGCGGCTTAAGCAGTAAGTTATTAAACATAGGCCTTAAGCTGTTAAACGCGTTTTTGTAGCTATTAGGTTAGGATAAAAACGGTAGCTTCGGCGTTGGTCGACATTCTAATAATGTTAAATATTGCTCAAAGTTTAACGGTATTACTAAACAAAAATTTGCAACGTATAACGGTTATAAGCTTAACTAATTATTAAACTTAGTCGTACGGTTTATGTTAATAATAATATCGTAAAAATTTAAGCAATAAAGCGATAATTACGTTTAGTAATAACAGATATAAATCTAGGTAACCAATTGTTATTATAAGCTGGTATTATTTAAACTATAAGAAATAATAAGTATATATATATTAGTTTTGGCTTAAGGTACTTAAACGGCTTAAACCCTTAAGCCCGTTAAGCCCTTTAAGCCGGCCCCTACTAGCTTAAGGGGCTTAAAATGCTAAGCGCTTTGAGACCTTTAAGCCAGTTACGTAACCTAGGACCCATATCGGAAATATCTCCCATATCTTCCGACCGTCTTTCTTCGTGCCAAGTCCCTCTGGTCATAACCAGTCGACTCCGCCGTCTTCTCTCCCATTTTTTTGGTAAACTTAAACTTATAAGTTTCAGCTATTAAAATCGTTCTGGCCTATATCGTTTTGCGTTATCGTTACATAACCTTACTATTAAGGATCCAGCCAAATAACCATCTGCTTTAGCAGATCAATATTAACAAAGATATTTGCTTATTTTATATATTTTGCTCCGGATTATTCGGCTGTCTAAGGTTTATCCAAAATTTCGTTAAAATACAGTTCCTTCTAACCGGCCAGTTATTTCCAGCCTTTCGTTCTTATATAGCTCCTTCGTAAACGAATAATTACAATAAGTTCGCTTTTCTTACAAGTAAGTACTTATAGTACTAAAGTACTAGTACTTAATAATTTAGGTAATATATCGTAAATTTTGCGACTTGTATACCGAGAAGATATTTAATAAATAATAAATAGATTAGAAATTATAAGCCTTCCTTATACATAAGCTTAAAAGGGTGATCTAAAAATTATCACTGCATCTTTATTTCCATTCTCGGTATATAGCAAAACTGTAACCGGGGTGGCTATAAACGGGGCTTTATAACTATGCCGCAGAGGACCCGCCAGGCTTACCCACGGCTTAGCCACGGCCCAGGATAAAACAGCAGCAGCTTAGGCACATATATGATTAAGGTAATTGCTAAGGGTAACTTTCGGGAAACGCATAAATCTATAAAAGCAACTTATTTTATATAACGGCCCTTTACGTACTGCCTTTAAAACGGCTGTATCCGTCTGGCTTAATTAAAATTAAAAACAGAAAAGAAATTATACGGTAAATAATAACATCGAACGCAGCACTTTCTTAAACGGTCGGGTTTACCAACTGCAGATCAGAAATATTAACGTAAAAACTCCAGCAGGTCCTAAAACAAGGGACGTTGTCCCAGATTAGGGATCCCTGTAGGGGTCCCTAATCCCAAAAGTGGGCCTGCTCAGTCACCTTAGCCCAGGCTCAGCCCACCTCAGCCTGAACTCCGGGCTCCTCAGCCACGGCTCAGCACCAGCTCAACTTTGGAAACAGAAATGGATTTTGGTGAGCTTGAGTTTCGTGTCCGAGTATATTGGTATATTGGCCGGTACACCATATGCCGGAACGTTCTAGGTCACTGTGCTATGTACTAGTTTTCTGAGGTATCGCATCATGGACCACCCTGAACTAGAGCTGCGATATCGTGTACTACACCAAATTCTGAGCTGGGATATCATGTGCCACCCTGCAGCATGGACTGGTACATTCTGATTCGTTCACCTAGATGGCAATGAATGTGTCCAGCTTAGGCAATAAAGAGACGCGGCGAGTGCTGCAAGAGCTCTCTTGAACGGTGTGAGCTGTGATGTCCCACCGTCGTGGCTTCTACCGCAGGCTTCGTAGCCGCCTGTCGATCTAGCAAGACGACAAGGCACCCTTCCTCCACTTCCTCCTACTAGAGCGCGTGCCATGCGGAAGCGCGTCGCATAGACCCCTGCACCGAACCTTGGATTCTATGACTGCAAAACACCCACTTATAGAGATGCCTTCACGGCCACGACATAATAAGTCTCCGCCAGTTTGCACACCCCTGCGGGGGCGGGACTGGCTTATATGTATGGAACGCGAACGTCAAGGATCCGGTGCGTCACACGCCGATATACTGCCATCTCTCCTTGAATAACCGCCCTCGAGCTATCATTCCCGCGCTACTCTTAAGGTTGGGTAATCTCAATGGAGGCGCTGAGTGCATAGTGTGCAGGGGCTGGCTAGAGATGCGAGTCACGAACAGCGCAAAACTGCAGACCCTGTAAGATGGTTTCAAAAGTGGGCCAGTTAACCAGTAACTCGCCTGAAGGCTTTGCAAGAGGATCTTGCGAGTGCCAAGTCAACCAGCACTATGCAAGACCGTTTTCGGCGGCCGGTCGACTAGCGTTTGTCGGGATTTGGTTCTTCTTTGCTGGAGCAGGGTGATCTGGACTTCGCCGGTTATTTCTGGCATGGATTGCGAATCTCTCGCCCGTCCTGGAGAACTGCGGCCGCCTTAGTGCTGGTGCCGGTGTATCAGGGTCAGCGCCGGGTTGCCAAAGGCAGCGACTGTCAGACCCTCCTGAGGTCTAGGTCTGTTATATGGAGCAGTGGCTTGACTAGCTTCGTTACTAGCTAGTGGGATGCGTTGTTCGAGTCTCCGGTATCGCTTTCTTTCAGTTATAGCTGTTTTATGTATATTTAAGGAGGTTTTACTACTTTCTCATTCTAAACAGAATCTCTTTCCAGAGGTCAACCTAATAATTCATCCCTTTTCAGTCATATATGCTTTAGTATGTAATTTAGGGTCTTATAGTTATAAGCCCGGTCCGCACTTTTTTCATCTATGCTTCGATATGCTTGTTAGATACGTTACGGACGTCACCTTTTTGAGGCAATTCGGAACCTCGCCGTCGCTCCCGCAGTAACTCTGTAACCTACTGCCGCCCTTTACTAAGGATATTCCCTGCTTAAACACCATTATCTCTATTGTTTTTCCTAGCTCCTAATTGCATTACAACTGTCATGGAAAAATGGGGGTCTAATGGGCTCCAATCAGACACCCCTGGTGGGCTCCACCAGGGTCTATAAAAAGGGCTTCGATCAGCTTAGGTAGCTTGGAAGGTCTTTCCCTCCTTATTAAGAGTCAGAGCAGTCAATATAGCCTCAAAACTTCTTCTGTGACAACAACTAAAGCCATAGTTCCTTTCCCGTCAACAGACCCTGATAAGACCTTAAGGCACTCTAAAGCGTTCTTTTTCAAGAAAAGGACCCTTAAAGAATATAACACTTTCAAATTTTACGTTAGTTCCAAGGCGGGCTTCCTGTAGGAATATATCAACCCTAATACGGACGAATTCCTACCGTTATTAAACC
>QJNY01000682.1:0-36029 GCA_004155945.1 Monosporascus sp. mg162
TCTGATCTGTCCTACAACTTGGGGTGGGGGAGCAGCCACATATAGCCTTCAGCTCCTTTGTCCTTGCAATCCTAGGGCCACAGACACAACCCGTTTGCTCCCTGCAAACGTCCTTCCAACAAACACCACAACTGCTGACAGGTTCTCGTCTAAAGAAGTCCCCAAGTTACGGCCGGCTTCCTTATCAGAGATCAAGAGATCAAGAGCTCCATAGCAGGTGAGGGGTCGGATCGATCCACCAGCCAGCAGCTAACAAATCGACATACTTATCCTGTCACTCATAGGCAATGCAGACACAGAAAACAGGATATCTATTACGACCGTTGCCTCACAATCAACTACAAAAATTCATTTCCCTATTTGTAGAACACATAAACCCACTATATCGGCGCTTATGGCCTTAGAGACCTCGGAGCTAGTGCAGGTATTAATAGACACTCGTCAAAAGTCCATATGCGAGAAGTTCCGCTTCCCCCTATTTCGCTTGGCAGATCTAATCTAGCAATGGCTTCACTATAACCCGTGTGGTTCGCTTCTCGTATCATACTCCTTACGAGTACAGATCAAGGCGTCGTTGAGTTCCCTAGCTCCGTACCTCTTTTAAGGAAGGAAGGATATACAGGTACCTACAGTAGGCAGTGGAACTCACTTTAGTAAGGCGTTTTACAAGAACGTCCGTCAGGACTTCAACAAGATAGACGGTAGGAACTTCGTGCCATAAAGATATCCCCCAATGAAGGCATTCAGAGATGGAAGTAAAGTCAGCAAGTCTGTGGAATGCCCTTATGAGGCTTGGCTTATAGAGTCCACGACGGCCTACTTCCGTATGTAGAGTTTCTATCAAGGCTACTTCCGTTCGTCACATTCAATCAAGCCTCTCTCCCCTAGTTTTCAACACGCATCTCTCCCGAGGTCATCTTCACCCCAACGACCAGCTCAAACGTTCTACAAGTCGGACAATGTATACATTTATGAGATCGAAAGCCCCCATTGAAATGTTATTGTCGGCACTCCGTTCTGTTCGAACAGCCACAACCACGAACCATATATACGCCCTATCATCTCTTTACACGTTTTGAACCCGGACCATCATCATCCGATTCCGATGTCTCTCACTTCTTTCCCGCAACGCCACCCCCGTCGCCAGGAACGTCTAGAGCCTAAGGTACAGGCGCTTCGCCCGTATTGGCGTTCAGCAGTAGGTCACGGAGCAATTGCCGAATCGCATCATCCGATTCCCCAGGTGCATCCCCGGGAGCCCTGTTGACAACCCGCTCATGCACCAACGCCGCTAACTCGATGAGCCCAGGGCGGTTCTGGGGATCCTGCGCCAGGCACCGGCATATTAAGTTGATAAGCGGCTCGTCCACGCCGTTGGAGACGAGCTCTTGGCGGCGCTCTGAGAGCACCGTACCGAATGAGAGGAATGTCGCGGCCCCCACGGTTATTCCTGTAGCCTCTGGAACCCGGTAGTCTCCCTCAGCCTCGTGGAGCAAGATGTATACCATAACCTGACGAAGTTCAGTGTTTATCTTTAGAAAAGCATCCGGATCGACCTTATAGATGGACACACATCGATGATATAGTGCGGGCTCTGGAATACGGGGTTAGACTCACCGTGCCTATGTCGAAAATGTTCAACTCGGATCCCGTGAGGGCGAATTGGGCGCTGTTAAGGATTAGAGCCTTTCCTCAGCAGCCGAATGTCTCATACGATAACAATATCGGCGGTAGAGAACTGCTTACCCAATACGTTCCCGCCTTGCCTCGGGATCCACCACGTCTTGAGCGCCGCCGAAGTCTATCAGCTTTAATATGGGACTTATCACGTGCTCTGGATGCTGCAGTTCAGGGAGCAGGTCCCCGATGACGATGTTCTCGCCCTTCATGTCCAAGTGGGCGAGAGGCCCCGGCGCCATGCTCGGGAGGTTCCCCAAACTCGTCGCCGATAAATCTACCCCGCGGTCGTAGTAGGCCATTTCCAGGCTCGATCTAACCACTGCGTGACGGAAAGCACGCACAAACCAGTAAGCTCGTTTCGACATAGGGGGTAGTCGTGTGTCGGGGGTTGGAAAGACCTACAGCACATGAAGAACCTCCACATGAGACGGTTCGGGAACGGCTTTTGGTACAAGGCGAGGTGCCTGTCGATCAGGTCCTGGAGCATCCCGTTCTCGGCGTACTCCATGTATATCCATCTCGTCATGTGGCGAAACGTCCCGCGAGCCTGCGAATACTGAACGAGCGGGTCCTGGGGTAGGGCGATGCGTTCTATGATGTGCGGGCAAGCGGCGAGTCTCTACACGAACCACACCCGACTCGTCGAGTTAACCGACCGGGACGCACGCTTGATGCAGAGCCGCGCAGTCACGCACCTGGAGAATATCCGCCTCATTGTTAAGCTCCATCAACTGGTCGAGCCAATCGGGGGCTTCCTCGCTTCTGTCGTCTCCGCCGCTGTTGTCGTCTCCGCTGCCGGCACTGACCTCGTTTCCGCCGTTACCCCCATTTCCACCACCGCCGCTATCGAAGAAAGCGTCGGGGACTATCTTGACGACTATCCTGCGCTGGTCCTGCTTGAGCTTGTAGATGGCGCCGTTGCCCCCTTGGCCGAGGAAGCCCTCCCATACGAACCGGCCGTGGGGGTCATTCGCGAAGCAGTCCCTCAGATCCTCCTGTAGCCTTTCGATGCGATCATCTTGGCTCGACTGGCTCGACATAGCATATACGGCTGATTACACAGGCGCCCGAGGTCCTGCGTTCGAGAAACTATCGTTCAATCCATCGCGACAGGACATACGATAATGCAAGAAGGTGATAAAGAACGCCCGCATGGGTTCTCGTCGCCGAGAAGCGACACAAAGGGCGTCGTCGGCCACAATGGGCTGCGGTGTGGGACGATGTTTGCGTCTCCGGATCCGGGTCTTTCGGAAATCGCTTAGACCATTTTACGTCCGTTCTTGGTCCCCTTTGCTGCATGCTTTGCTTTTGGGTCTCTTCGCAACCGCCCCCCTTTCCGGCAACCCCCTTTCTTCACGTTACCGGGTTTTCTTCATTCCATTTACTTTCTTCCTCCCCTGTTCCTTTCTCCCTTTTGGTCCGCCTCCGGCCCTACCCCTCTGAACTCGCTTATCTCTAGTCTCTCCTTTCCCCCGGAACCTCCAACACCACGGCAACACCTGTCGCGGTGTGCACTATGCACTTAGACCACTGCACCAGGCTGCCGCGTCCCGCCAAAAGGGATACAGAAATCAAGACCCAGTTTGAGTTTTAAGCGGTCCTATGTGGGCGACGGCATCCACCTGTTTCGCCAATGCTGTAACAACAACAACAACAACAACAACAACAACAACCCCTTTCTCCCCGTCCCCTCCCCTCTTCCCCTTTTCTCCTTCCCCCCTTGGGTTTTTTATTATTATTTTTTGGGGGGGTTCTTTAAGAACAATAGCGGTCATATCTGTTAACGGATGTTTTAGCCGTTCTGATTCATAACTATAACGTCTTCTTCCCCTCCAAGGGACGCGCCTTACCTATCAGCCAGATATGATATATCATACCATCCTCAATGAATCTCCTGGTAAACCTGCGAAACATCGTGCTAGACTGTACGTATTTAGCCGATATTGCAGGTTATGAGTACTACACTCACCCGACCGTACTTGGGGCAACCCATCTCATAGGGACGGCGTCACCGTCAAGAAGCAAAACAGTTCACTTGGCCAATTCGGGTAATTATGGAACGGATGCACTGCGTAAATGACCGACTCTGGCACATATTAACCATTGACATGTATCTCTTGTATAGCCGGGGAGTTAGGAGAACAGGCAGACGATCGATGTCTAGTTGGTATTGGTAGAGCAATGTAGGGGTTCGTTCTTCAGTCGTTTCTTCCATTAATTATGTCCCAACTAATCTTAAACTCATGACGACTGTACAAGACACAGATGCACCCAACTCATTAGGAATGATATAGACCAGAACAATATATACACTGGAAGAAGAGCAACAACCGACATCCGATGGGGGGACGTCGATGTCGACCTCTGATTCAGCCGGAAATCACCCAACCGAAGTATCATGGAAACAAACCTAGTCCATGGAGACGGTGGGATGCACGAGGCGGGTATAGAGCCCATGGGCGTCTAAGCTTAGAAGACATACTGTGGGCTTGTTAGATCACAACCTTCGGGCTACCAGGGAAAGGGAAATCTTACCGGGATGAAAAGATACGGGACTCGTCTCTCGTACTCCTTCCAAGCCTCGCCGTACTTGTTGCGGCAACGCTCGATGTCTCTCGAAGCGCGGTGGGCAATCATGCAGCAGAAGAACACGGGATAGAACCAGGGGAAAGGGCTCTTGAATCCCGTGATCAAACCCCAAGTGACGGCGAAGAAAACGTCGCAAGTATAGTGAAGCTTGCGGGCGTACCCGTACCATCCGTCGACCAGCAGCCTGTCACCGGCGGGAGTGTCGAGGGCCTTGGGGTTGTCGATGTAGATCCAGGGGAGAGCCGGGAACGTGTTGCGCTTCTCGAGCACACCACGCTCACTCGCACGGAAAGCGTTCTTCTGGCCGTTGCACTGGTCCCAAACGCAGTACACTGCAAGGTAGGTCACATACAGCAGGGCTAGGGCGTATTTGTTCCACGCGTACTCAGACGGGTCGTGGTTGGCGAGATAGAGAGTGCAGTGGCAGTACGAGAGCGGCACACCGGCCATGTTCCAGAAGATAAGCATAAAGCCCCACTTCTCATAGTACATGTCCCAGGTGGGAACGATAAGTTGCTCTCCCTTCGAGCAGGCGTTGGCGTAGAGATAATGGGCCATGACTAGGAACATCACTTCACCCGTGACGTATCCATATTTTTCGTACTGCCGTGTTGCCGCCCCCACGCTTAAACCAAACAGAATGAACCAGGGGATGCGGACTTCATAGAACATCTTGAAGTCGAGGATGCCGAACATGCGGGGGTTAAGCTCGGCGCCCATGAAGAAGTCGTAGATGGGGTAGCCAGTCATACGATGCTGGGCGCCACGCGCGAGCGCCGAGAAGTAGGCGACAAAGCTGCACAGGAATCCGGACAGAATGGCAACGGACATCAAGGGCCCGAATTCGTCGAGGAACGTGTAGATGGGAAACCAGCCAGTCAAGTGAAGTACGGCCATGACGAGGATGGTGAAGTAGAAGCTGGCGTAGGCGTTGCAGTAGTAAGTAAGCTGCTTGCCGCCCTCAAAGGGTAGAGGCTTGCCCTTGGCCCAAACACCCGGTAGGGTCATGTAGCAGACAGCTTCGAAAATGTAGTATACCCAGTAGATCTTCCAGGCTCGGAGGTGGGGATAAGCGCCAGTATAGGCCAGGTGGCCCATGTGTTTCAGGAAGTCAACAAAAGATTCTCCTTCCGCAGGCAATGGCAGCTTCCCATCGTAATACGTTGCGCCAATAAACATGTAGTACATAAGCAACGGGAATCCGATCATGAGGGCCAAGGCGCCCAAGCTACCGCCGAACTCGAAATGTCCGGAGTAGTCGATCCTGTGATCCAAGCCCGGTCGCCATCCGTCAATCAATTTCTCCTCGTGCGCATTGACCTTTCCGTTCTGCCCCCCATTCGTAGAACTGCCATTCTTTTCATTTGCGACAGCGGCGATTTTCTCTTCTTTAACCGGGCCGAAGGATTCCGCCTCGGAAGTGGCATCTGTCTCCTCCATGTGCTCCACAAACTTCCCTGTTCGGCGTCGCGAAGGTTTGCGCAGGGAGTTGTTCTCAGCGGCCGAGCTCGAGTCTCCGTCATCCGAAGCGCCCTCGACACCGGGGAATTGAGACTTGCGTCTCATAGACCGGCGGCCTGGGGTTTCAATCATGCCTTCGTATAACTCCTTTTTCCTAATTGGCGGTGAACAGGCCACGTTAGCTTCTTTGCCGTTGTACCTTAACTCTACGCAACCGCTGAACCATGCAAGCCACGCAATTGCTATCGTTGGAATGCCGCTTTTCGAGGTATGATAAACCACAAAGCCGCACATTAAACAATAAGAGCAACAATAGTGCAAGACTTAGGAAGCATCGGTGGGCTGGAGAGTCTTACCTAGGAGTGGCGCGAAGCGAATACCGGCCAGACATGGTGAAAAGGATCCGTATAGCAGGACCTAGTTAGAATATTTCTTATATCAATATGTTACGTATAAATAAATATGGAGTGACAGCGCGCACTTAATGCTCGTCAACCGAAGTCAAGGAACGGGCGTCGGTGCGTGATCTGTTGGGAGGAGAAAGCATACGGTAGATCGATTTCAGGAAACCCGGAAATTTTGTGCTTGTTATTGTTATTTGACCTCTGGGTCCCTGAGAATGGGTGGTTCTCCTTACCGGCCTATCGGGGCTGTCGAGCCAAGCATGACTTGATCCCCGGTCACTAGGGGAAGCACAAGCTAGTACTTTTACAGTAACGTAGAATTGCCTCTTTTTCTTTTCTGGGACAGCTCGGTAGCTCTTCGGCCTGGTACTGGAACCAAACGAAGGCTCGGAAGGACTTGCTACGTGTCTGATATGTACCTAGAGACTACAGCTGCGCGCCAAGCAGAACAACGCGTGAGTAACGCGTTGTTGCAGCCGGTACCTCATTAGAAACAAGGATATTCTGCTCAACCACCGGTGGCGCGTCCAATTGTTTCTCTACACTTGGGGTGCTGAACGTACATGGTACGTACATAGCAGTATCTACGAAGTAAAATGTTTCATTAAAGAATAGATTAGGGATGAGCGTAAAGTGTCGAGACAGATTTCTCTCGTCACATACAGTACATTCGCTTAACTCCAGGCGCGCTCCGGACCCGAATACAAGTATGATATACTGCCGGAGAGTCATCGATCGCGGAGGATCGAGTACCCCTGAAGACCCCCATCTGCGAGTTTTGACATTCCCGAAGACTTCCTGTTTTCCGTACTAGTCTTCGCTTTACCGACCTTTCCTCGCATCTAAAAGACCTTTGTTTCTCGTAATAGGTATCGTCCATGCACGGGCCGGATCCGGCTTACCCCACAGGATTATCCGTCTTTTTCAGGGCGGTGCCCGCGGCCCGCGGGAGAGTCCGTGCCCTCGCGTACGGTACATCCTAGGCCACGAAAGCTTAAAATGTTACTTATCATACCACACATCATATTTGGGGTGAGATGAAGTTTGTCCTGGACATCTCCTTTGACGACGACACTGTGGCATCGTCACAGATAGGACCAAGATCGCCTGGCGTTCTCGAGTCTCCGGGATTGGGGTTGCAAATAGAAGACAATGTAGGAGACAGGACGGATGGTGAAGCTAAGGAGTCCCTGCTGTTCTACTCCTCACTCTGGCCGGCGCTGATTATCGACAGCTGTGTCGGTAGATTATTTCCTACGTAGTCTGTCGAACGGGCTCGGACTCTAAGGTCCCAGGGGTAGGTACGGTACGGTATAGATACGCATCCCGGTATCGAACGTGTGACATTGATTTCACCCGGTATACCATTGAACTGCCAGTTGTTCTTGCGTCGTCCTCTGGACATGTCCGTAGGCCCGGAAATCGCATAAACGAACCATTTTGTCGCCAATACTGCTTCAGGGGATCCAATGGAAGTATCTTCATCCAAAGAGGCCGGCCATGGACTGAAGATATTGTTAACAATATGTCGACTACCAGTTATACCCTGTACTGCGTGAGCAGCCAGGGGGTTCGGGAATTAAATAACTATATACAGAAGTATGGCCCGTCTAGTTACCCCTATTCTATCCCCTATTCCAACAGACACGGGGAAAGGAAAAATCCAGAAACAAGGCTATGCAGTTACCTGCTTACCTAAATTCACGACATATAATCCGGCCGCTGTTGTCCGTATTCCAAATAATAGCACCATATTCTCCTCCTGTAGACTCGGGCAAATCATTACGGGAGTCTTCTCTGTGTTTGCAGAGCGAATGAGTTCGGTTGGCTTGAGTCTTCGATACGAGGTACAGGTTCCATGGTGGTCCTTCGACATGTGCTCCATGCGGATGATCTGTTCTTCGTTGTCGGGTTTGACATATTGCACTGATCAGAAAGGGGAGACATCAGACAAGACAACTTCTGCCAGCCTTCGGGTAAATTAGGGACTCTTTCTTATAACAATCTCATCTTATAATGCCAGAGATCAGAGCTTGACATATACAGCAGACAGCTAGCAGCAACAATGAACGGTGTCAAAAACGGGGGGGTGCGAGCTCCAACGACTAGATGTATAGTATTGTAGGGCAAAAGATATCTGTTCAAGGATGTTCACGGATTATTGAGCATGCCGGCTTACCATACATTACTATCTCCGTTCTAGGACCGTAACATCCAGCGCTTTTCCGTTTTGGCGTTGTCGGAGGCGGCTACATGGTTGATATTCGGTGTCTATTAAAAGACTGGCTCCGAAATAAGTCGCACGATATACGTGAATCTCGAGGGTCAGCGCTTTACATCTACTCCTTTCCAAGTAAGTGCGTTTGGAACGTCTAGTTGCAATATTTAGATAGAAATCTATGAAACTTAACTTGCCTTCCTGAACGCGTTCTCCTTAGGGCTCTCTCAACTGTAACGAGCAGGTAAATGGATATATTTGTCCGCAGCGTAGCCCGCACGATATCCTGACTCCTCCATTGCTCGCTCCGTCAGGTGCTAAGGTGCAACCGCCTTTTCTAGGGCCCAGTGGCCTACCAGTGAAGGTCTAGCTTGTGTATATAGAGGGGATTTCGCCCCCGAACAGTCAAGGAGAGATAGGCACTAACGACAATGTATTTACTATATACAATACAAACTACCAGCTAGATTGCTTCCTCTGCCTTTCAATCTGTACTTCACTGTTTCCTCTGACACGAGCCTTCTCAGAAGCTAGTATATTATTATTCGCCACGATCTTCAGGGGCGTCTCTTAGGGCAAACGTATACCCTATAGCTGCAATAATTCTCTAGACTACTACACCCTTTGCTCAGTCTTATAATGTTGATGGCGATGTGTTGACTTCTACGATTTCAGTCTCCAGGTTCCCAAACTGGGTACCGGGGGCACATGCACAAGAACTCTGAGATAGCCCCGGCACCCTAGTATTTGAAGCGGTTCCTCATTTTCATTGCTTTTTCTACCACCAGATAGTTGAGACTGAGTATCGCCGCATCATTCATGAAAGTGTGCTTTTTTCCCCGGCCAATCGCGCTTACATTAAGTAGACAAGTCGCCTCCTAAGTTCGACAAAGCTTCAAGTGCGACAGGCCCATCCGTATTTTGAAGGCAAAACGGTCACCTAAGACGCCTGTCTCTATCACGCCTGGCTCCGTGATGACTCAGCCGGTTCGATGCATCGCGCAGCCACACAGCTGAGCCCGCGTTCATGCACGTTGGATCCGGCAGCACCAGTAATCGGGGAATACGGCCCCGAGGGTGCATGAGAACGCCCCGTCAATATTGTGGATGTGTCACACGATGGGCGGTGCCCACCTTTAGTCGCCAACATCCCGCAGCGGCTCGCACGGTAATCTCGCTACGTGATTCGAGCAGCTCTTTGCGTCGAGGACTCGACGTTACACTGGGCACCTACCTAGCTGAAAAGGCCCCGGGGGCCTCACTATCTGCGGCCTACTGGAACCACCTGGATAGATACTACTCTTTCTTTTTTCTTATCTTCTTTTACTATCTCTTCGATACCAATCAAGTATGCGGGAAAGAAGGTACACCCGTGCTTCTTGCTTGCCATGGCACCAGCAACTCCTAAACACTCTGGCGATGTTGGAAAATCCCCGGACTTCGCATTTGGAAGCCCGGAAGATGCGCGGGGCAAATTCGCTTTTAACATCCCTAAACCGGGGCCGGCCGAGGACTCTAAAGATGCCCCGAGAACGAACGAACCGAGCGGGATCGCGACACTCATCGCAGAAGTGAGGGACTTGAAAGAGTTATTGAAGGTATTATTCAAGGAGAGAATACCGGAGCAGCAGGGACGTCCGTCAAAACCGATGGACGACTTAGTAACTGCACCCATATATACCTTTTACGATGATGCAGAAATTCTAGATCTTGCAAGGAACCATCATCCGAACGAGGCTGGGATGGGTGCCTTCAGAGACTATTTTCTGAGGCAGTTCTGCTCGTCGAATGAATGGACGGAGGAGCTAGATGACCAGATGCCTCAGAGCCACCAGACTGTTTTCAGTTGCAAGGGACCTGAGGACTCGGTTCTTAGGGTCCATTGCGATGACTTCCATCGACCCAAAACAGATAAGAGACCATACATAAAGTGGTCAGCGAGGAATACACCCGCCGTGAGATGCCACCTAAAGCCCGAGGAGGCGAAGCACCTTATCGAGGCAGATTGGCGTTTAAGTCTGGCCCAAGGGATTAAAATCGATGGCAAGATCTGTATTCGATGGAATGTCCGACTGGAGCAGTTCAAAATTTGGCGGAGCGTCCTATACCTATATTTTCTAAATGACGGTAACATGGAATGTGGGCGATTCCATCGTCGTTTGCTCCACGCTGAAGTTGAAGGTGGGTTCAGGGTAGCAGGCGACCCTCGTTCACAACTCATTTATGTGAGTAATCCCATAGCGCTCATCAATGGCCGATACGCTAACTTGTGAACTGCAGGAGGTCATCAGCCCGGGAAAGATATGGTAAGACCCGAAAGGTCGGTGAATACCAGTTGCTAACAAGCGCAGGCTGCTTAACCCCTGTCATAAAGGCACAATCAATTTCGATCAGATAGCATTCCTCTCGGCGCTCCTGCTTCACCCTTGGGACATGAGCTGTAGTCTGAATTTTTCAGACACACTGGACGACGGCAATCAGTACACCATCGCCCGAGACACCTTGTGCTCGTTCGCAGGCCCGTGGAAGCCGCTGCACTTAAGGAAACGAGTCTGCCTCTTGGGGGAACCTAGCTATGGCGGATCAGGTCCAAGATTCTCCTTCTATAGACGTCATGAAATCCATTGCTTCTCGTCGCGAGATCCAAACTTCATGGGGTTGAAACGTGGATGTATGCCCCACGAGCCCGATTTAACGCGAAACCGACAACCGTCCCACACAAAACCGAAAGGTCTAGCAACAACTCGCCAATCCGGGGTCTTCCCTTCGCTCCTCAAAGGACCGCAGAGGCGCTTCACTGAGAAGAGACTCTCAGTCGTATGTCTTGCCTCTGATTTTAACTATAAATCCGGGATGCCTTCATTCCGGATAATGGTCCTCAACGATTTTCCAGAAATTACTCCGTTTACAGAAGAGGACTTCAAGGACTGGAAGACTTCTGGGATAAGAATTGAAGGGCCAGCATCGTGGCAGATGGCTTACCAGGCCGCCATCTTCTACCTTATTCCCTTCTGGGAACGAGAATGGGCCAGCTGCCTTGACGAACTGGATAATATCGTGAGGGTGAAGGTGCGTTTCAACTGGGATGCGCCCACCGGCCGAACGGGCCGCACTTTGCTAATGCCACTCGTCAGATGGAAGATATAATGGACCCGAATACCAAAGATAGAATGATGTTCGATGCCTCGTTTATCCGGTCGCGCTTCTACTTCGAGGTGATCCAAATGCTGCGTATCTTCTCTGACATGATCCGCGAAACGGGGCGAGACCTGCAAACGATGGTTTCCGACCCGAATATGGCAAGCCACCTGTCGTGGAAGGACGCTCGCGACGAGGCCTTGTGCGAGAACTCGAAGAGGATCCTCCGCACCAACTGGGACGTCGTCAAGGCGCGGCAGAAGGACGCAGAGAAGAGACTGCTGGACCGAACCGCGGGGCTCTCCGGGGACATGCAGAGCTTGAGGGACGGTGTAAGCTAGCCCACCTTGGTGACATGACCGCGATTATGTCTGATCTACACTAACGATACTGCATAGTTGTTCAATGCAACGGCCCTGCTTGAGGCATCTCGTTCCACGGCCATGGCGCGCTATGTGTTCGCCTTCACCATCGTGACTGTCGTGTTCCTGCCTCCAAGTTTCATCGCGGCAAGTATTCCCACGGTGTTGTACCTTACTTAGGGGACTCGAGGCTCTAACCGTGCAAACAGACCGTCTTCAGCACCCAGTTCTTCAACAAAAAGGAGATGGCCGATACGATCGCTGTGTACAGGGACTCCACCATCGCAGTCGCTCTGGTTACGTACGTCGTCGCGATTATCATGGTATGTCTGGCTGGCAGGCTTGGCCTCATCCGTCAGGTATGGGTTCCAGTTGTATCAGGGGTCAAAGCTATGTTGCCGAGAAGGAGACATGAGACACAGAAGTTACAGGAGAAGGATACATCTTTAGACAATGCGGTAGTTTAGAATCGCAAGAACATTTCTGAGAATATGTCGTAGGCGGCATACGTCAATAGTAACTGTACTAAGTGCTTCATAGTGAGGTATGTTAGCATAGTCATCGCCTATGCTGTCGGCAGGCCCATAGTTGAGCCCGTACTCATCCCCGCGTTGACAATGACCCCCCTTATCTGCCGGGAAACAGTGCTGAACAATATTTGCTTGTGCGGGTGGAGGATCTTAACCTTCACTTGTCAGATAACTGAGGATTTGTAAGGGTTTCGAAAAGTATCGACCTGCCTTTGATGGTTCATAACTAAGGAAGCCACTACCGGCGCGAGTAGCTTTCCCCGACGGCCGTGCCTTCTCAGAGTATTTCAAGCAAAGCTACCTTCGGAGTCCATATAACAGCGTCTCCGCAAATACGAATTTTCCCCATTCCTTTCGCTCATAGTCGTAGTAACAAGGACTACTGCGTTCTTAAATCATTAGCTGATCCTACCACCTCCTTTCCCAGCCAAAGTCGTGTCGAGTACAGTCTAGAACTTTTTAGAACCTATTCACGCTTCCTTCAATCAGGAGTAGTTGTAGCAGTATAACGGCGACTGCGAGACTGTAATCCCGCCCACGATGTTTGCTCGTCTTTACGGAATGCAGAATCCGAGCCCCTTGGAAAGTGACGCAACACAAGGTGCCACGAACTTGAAGCGGCGGTCGTTCGACGGTAATGAAGACGAGAGTGTGCGCATCCGTCCTTCAAAACGGCGTGCCGATATACCGAATGAATGTTTGAGTAGTCTGCGGCTCATGGACGACGATGAAATCGATCCACACCTGCGCTCTCCAAAACTTAGACCACGCTCCTCCATTGCTCCTCTCTTTGATAGGTATCCTGCTCACACAAACCGCGAGAAAGCGTATGGTGACTCGACCCATAATCGACGCCACCGTGGCAGCCCGTCTCCTCCGCCGGAACATCCCTTAGCGGCCAACATCAACAGTAAGTTCCTGTTCAACCCATCTACTGTATTCATCCCCGCTATCTACCGTTCTTAGCTAAGCTGTGGGAGGGCTCTCTTGAGCGAGAGGCCGGCGGATTCGCGGACATATGCCCAGGAAAATGCCGTACTGACACTCGAGAAGATGGTTACATAGACCTTAGAACCGAACTCTACTCGAAGGCGAAGGACCAACTCGAAAAGG
The DNA here is from genome assembly GCA_004155945.1 of Monosporascus sp. mg162. NCBI lineage: Eukaryota > Fungi > Ascomycota > Sordariomycetes > Xylariales > Monosporascus > Monosporascus sp. mg162. The sequence continues at coordinate 13,496 of QJNY01000682.1, forward strand.
CACAAGCAGAGCTTACTATGGAGGTCGATGACGCCCTTAAGTCTGAGCATCAGAGGCTGGCGAGTCTAGCGAACCAGAGCGCCCAGATACATGCGCCTCTTTCAGATGAGGTTGTTGACTACTCGGCCAAGGGTGCTGACGGACAACATCGCACCGTGAGCATCCCTATCAAAGACGCGATTACATCTTTCGAGAAGAGGCTTGAAAGCACGGTGGAGAGCCTCGATTCCCTGTGGGCATCTTGGGAGGAAGCACAGGCGGATATCGAAACTCTTCGTGACGAACTACTCCCCGGCTCCGCATCCGACGGTAGCAAGGCGCCAAGTTCGAACTGGGCCAAACTGGTGACTTCGATTGAGGGATCTGCTGATAGCACCTCTAACGAATTGGAAGAGGAACTCAGCAAATTGGCTAGGGAGACAGTCAAGGAGTTCGAGAAGCATGAGAAGGTATGACAGATGCAATAAAGGGGTTTTCGCTTTAGCCCGGAACTGAGGAGCAGGGAAAGCTAATACATATTCAGCGTTTCATCGATGCTATCCAAAACGAAGGCCGTGGAGTGGTACTCGAGTCCATGCTCCGCTAGTAGGAGAATCAATCTACTCAGGAATGGCACATCTAGTCAAGAATGGCGGGGTGCCTGGGCCAGGAAGTTAGTGATATCTCGGCCATTGCTATATAGTCGAGCGGAGCAAGCGGAACTTATGATGCTATTACTGTAATTCGCTGTCTGGGGTTGGGTTGAGCCCCCGGAGACAGCGTGTCGGGACACAGAAAAAGACCCCTGTAGTCAAGATACATCGTTATGGCATTTTACCACGATGGTGCCGTAAAGCTGTTTGGTGCAGTGACGAACCCCCAGAAAAACCCAAGCGACCGACGACTAGAATTTGTGAAGCAATTACTACTTGTGCCGTGCGAGAGGGGCTAATGACAGTAGGTTGGGAGAGTAAATATAAACCCAGAGTCGTCCCGGGAGCTCTTCCAGTGTCAACTTTGGTTTATTACCTCTAAATTTATTCAACTGATAGTCTCGCCTGAAGGCTGATGTCGGCTCCAGGGACGTAGTCCAGGGCTGCCCCAGTGGATTACCTAAGGGGCAGGTGTCACGTGATCCTACTGAGGCTAGGGAGATGTATTAATCAGTGATTATTCTATGCTCTCTCGCATTTAGATGGTAATATGGAGAAAGCAACATACATAGATAAGAACTAGAGTCTCATAGCGACAGAATCGTAAAGACAAAGTGTTCACATTGCTCTGACCAGAAGGAAGATTTCCTGATGGCGTTCTTGATTTGCTAGGCTCCCAGGGCCATTCGTCAGCGGTTTCAGAAGCCAGAAGCATACATAGTATTACGGGATCCTTGACGTAACGTGTCGATAATGGGGCAGTTATTACTACGCGACGCGATATTCACAGCGGCTGCAACTGTCTCTGTCGACATCTTCTGTGTGCAATGACATCGCGAAATCCGAGCTCATGGTTAACCTCGACCCCTTTTCTCACCCCCTTTAACCTACCTCGACTAGCTAAACTAAAGAGGAGTCGGAAAGAGCGCTAGACACAAACTTGGGCTGCTAAATCCACATTGGAGAAGTCAGGGACTTGGAGTTGCGGAGCTGTGCCCACAATTATCGTCTTTGCAGCATCAGCAGACACATTCCGTACAGCCCTCATATGCAAACACGTGGCTAGGCAGAAGCTGAACAATCCCTATAAAACTGCGCCCCCAAGGGAAAACAGGAAAAGTAAGAAAAAAGTACCAGCTGAATGTTTTTGTTACATATGACCATCTTAGTAAGAACTTTATGCGGTATCGGGGTGGTGTTGAATGCCGGAACAAAAATAGCTAATACTTAACGCTAAGCCGTAAATGAAAATAGATCCCCACCAATTGTAACGGTGTAACCTGTACGAGTCCGAGACGGGTGGAGGGTCGACAGGTATCAGCAACAACTCCGAAACGGTGAACCGAATGATTGAACCACGCCCACCACCACCACCGCCGCTTTACCTTTCTTTACCTTGCATAACAATGTATCATTCCTCATTCTTGAGGTAGCAATAACCGACGAGTATTTTCCCGCGTCGCATTCCTTTCTGCTATAGAGTAGTGATTTCATGGTATATCGACATAACGCGACACATACCTTTATCTCCACCGACCAATAGATTCCATACAATTTCCCTCCCCTATCTGTACCTACCCTTCACCGACTGTAAGCCTTTGTTCGTCGGACGAGACAATGTCCGCCATAACAAAGAAGCCGCCGCACTCTGCCACCGTCAATGGTCGGCTTTCTAATCCCAATTTGACTGACAACCATCCCTCGACCCCGAGACTACAACGATCCAACACGTCTACGTCTCCTGCACCTGGTACCCTCGTCACCACCCCGACGCGAAGGGCATCGCTCAGAGGCGGTACCGCCATGTCGGCTCGTGCAGCTGCAACCCATCGGGCTTCTTCTTCACTGAGTCATACCTCAGATGTCGACAGCGACGCGCGCGCCGAGGCCATCGCCTTGATTGATGACTTGAAAGATCGACTAGCAAAGGCCGATACCGCGGCGGAGCAATATAGGAAACAAACCGAAGTTCTCCAGTCGAGGTTGGACGAGACCCTAAAGGAACAAGTCAAGCTCGAGGAGAGGGTGCACGAGAGCGAGGAGCAAATTGAGGCCCTTCAAAATGAGAAGAGGGAAGCTGCAAGACAGATGCGTGAAATGGAAACTATATACGAAGCCGAGAGGAGCTCTATGTTGAAGGAGAAGGAGGAGATGTCCAACAGAGAAGAGGAAATGCAGGCTGTCATTAACAGGTTAAAGGACACGCTCAACCAGAGAAATGCTGACGAGGAGAACCGGCCAACAAGACAATGTGGGTACCTGCTCTGCATTTTCCTGCGTCTCGCGTGTCATATCTAGGACCGCTTTACTGATTGGGCACAATAGCGACCGCTTCCCCCAGCGTAGAAAGCGGGAACTTTGCCCCTCCTTCATCCATCCAGCGAAGCGATTCCCGAAACAGCTCAAAACTTCTGCTTCAGAAAGACAAGCTGATCGAATCGCTACGCCTTGAGCTGGCCGAGGCACAGATCAAACTTGTCGAATCGGAGAACCAAGGTGGCGGACGCCTGCATGAAGTCGAGCGACTGCTCATGGAAGCTCGCATGGCTAATGCACGACTAATGGAAGATAACGAATCCTACCAGCTGCTGTTGCAGGAAAAGACACTTCACGGCGATTTCGGCAAGGGCGACTTCAGCTACATGGGCGTGTCTGCTAATCAAGATGCCCTCAACGCACTCGAAGGCCGTTCAAACAGCGGACGTCCAGACAGTGTCACCGCAGAATCGACTACTACGGGCACCACTTTGGCCGACGAGCTGGGCTCTGTAGGCGACGACTCTGCAGAGACGGAAGAACATATTCGCCGCCTGGAAGCCGAACTACGCGCAGTAAAAGATCAGAACAAGGCCTTGACGCTCTACATCAACAAGATCATCGAGCGTCTCCTGCAACACCAAGAGTTTGAGCACATCCTCGATACGTCGTCTGACCCCAAGCCCAGCGGTGATGTCCACAAGGAACTCCCGGCTCCGCCACCCGAGTCACAGGGTAATGGCGGGTTCCTTCAACGCGCCAAGTCCATGGCCATTGGCGGCAACCGACCGAAGCCCAGACCCATCTCCATGGCAAAGGCCGCCCAGCCAGTCGAGCCGCAGCAGCCGTCGGCGCATAGTAACCCCGAGACGGCACCGCGGATCCCCATCACGCTCGGCAGGTCGCAGAGCACCGCGCGCCGCTTCCCCGGTCGGCCCATGAGTGAGCAGTTCGTGGGCGCAGCGGGCGTCGTCAACGCCATGTACAAGGGGCCCGACGGGCCGCTGTCCCCGACGTTCAGCAACTCGCGGCACTCGCAGTCGTTCTTCTCGGCATCGTCGGGCATGTCGACGCCGCGCATCGGCTCGGGCGCCACGGGCAACTTCCCCGGCAGCATGCGTAGCGAGACGAGCAGCGTCAGCGGCGACTCGGCGTCGGGTGCCGGCGACGGGACGACGACGGCGGCGTCCTCGACGGCGGCGAGCATCACGCAGAGCCCACCTCGCGGCGGTGAGAAGAACGCCACCTTCACGGGCAACAAGCCGCGTCCCCTCCGGCTCGTCCAGGAGACGGCCGAGGCGAAGGAGAAGGAGAACCAGAGCAACAAGCGGTCTAGCTGGATCGGCTGGGCGCCCTGGGCCAAGAAGGACGATCCCCCCCATGCCCCGAGCGAGAGTATCAGGGAGTAGGAGGCTTGCCTCGAGCGTGGCCCATCCACCCCCGGTTGGCTGTTGCTGGAGAAACAGGAGGGTGTCGGCAAGTAGGGAATAGGGTTAATGACCTCCTCATGTAGTAGTTAGGGAGTCGGTCCCTGCCATTAACTGAGTGGTGGTTTCGAAGCTTATACATGTTTGTTCTTATCATTCCGTTCTACGACTTCATTCTACGACGACGACTTAACGAGCAATGCTGACGGAACGAACGGACGCTTTAAAGAAAAATTGAAAAGAGAGAGAGAGAGACAGACACGGATACAAGAAGAGGTAGAAGGCGCGCAAGGAGCGATTAGTATTATCCTTGGGTACCCTTGCTAGGTAGGTAGCTAGTCACGCACGTATTAGGTAAATAGATTGGGAGGCGGAAGTGGCAGACAGGCAGATAGGCAGGTAGGCAGGCATGACAGGCAGGGTGTATTATATAGCGCAGGGAGGGGGGAGAAGAGAAGAAGCTTGCGTCCTTTTTTGCTTGCTTGCCTTGCCTTGCCTTGCCTTACCTAGCATCGCTTACTTTCAACGGCGGGAATGATTACATTTTTATATATTTCTTATATCTTTTCTTTTCTTTCTAACCCCGTTGATATGAAACAGTAAGATGGTGGTGATGGTGGTGGTGATGGATTGTCCTGTTCGTGCTTCGTGTGTCTCGTCGTGACTTGTGATATTGCGTACTTGCTACGCAGTAAGGCTGGGTATGTTTTACATCTATCCGGACGGGCGGATATATCCTCCCTCCTCCTTCTACATACTTTTATTGTCCCCCGAAACGGACGAAATCAGAGCCACCCAGATCTATCTGGTTTGTCAAAACGCCGTATTACCTAGACAGCGGAAGGCAGGTAGGTACCCGATAGGTAGGGATGCTGTTGATATTAGGCGCTTGTCGGTGCTCGTTGGTGACATGCATACGGGAGGGGGAGCGTAGCAGGTAGGGAGGTAGTTAGGTAATGTGAGTGACGATGACGACGACGACGACGATGATGATGACTGCTCGGCTAATCGATCAATAGGCCGGCCAGCGGTCGGTCTCTGAGGAGGGCAGGCAGGCAGACAGGCAGGAAGGCATGTTGGGCTACGTGCAATGCATAGTAAAGGCAAGTCTGTTGCTGCTTGAATCGTGATCCAGTTTGGGATGGACTATCTAGAAGCGTGCTGTCAAGTGTCCCATTGACTCGCATCAGGCTTCTCCTACTAACTTCATCGACTTCTTGAATTATTGGCGTAGGCCTTATTATAGCCGTGTACGACCCTTTTACTCTAGCGAGCCTTGTACGGTCTATCACGACTTAAGGGATCACGTGTCCTGGGCATCCGAGACCCGACGCACTCTAGTTTAGAGGAATCGGGGCCCAAATGCAACAAGATCGTAAATCTCAGACGTAAGACATATTGCACATCTTCACGTCTTCCATGTAATTGAAGCAACGAACAAACATAGTTGGGTATCACTTATTCTTTGCCCGAGAGCAGGTTCTTCCTAAGTCGGCACTACGCATTGGACTATCTGCCTACTTCAAGTAATCCTAGGCGCGACCGCGCTGAAGCTATATTGCGCATCATGCAGAATGCGAATCGACCGCCATCTCGGGCTGGCCCTATCGGATGCGCTCTGCATTCCCTTTTTACCGAGATCCCAAGCCTGAACGCCGTCCCAGTGTTGTATTGTGTCTCATTTAGGATTGCTGGTCGGCAAGGATATCACTGTCACCGGCATCCAGGATGGCCAGGGTGGAAGTGCGGAAGAGTTTACCACTGCTATGTGTTAGTTCCTCGACGCCGTCACCGTAGCCTAGTTAGTCGGCGTAGTCACATACCATGCGGTTCCGAGTTCAATCTGCGCAAGAAGGCAAGTTAGCCAAACTGAAATACCCTCCAAAGTCTTGCGTTAAGACTTTTTCGCAGGGTAGCATCGAACAGACACCAGGTCTGTTGGTGACGAGATTGCCAAGGGGTTTGAACAGTAGGAAAGGGATTCTTTCGTATACGTACGTTGGTGCCACTGAAGTGGTGAACAGGGGCCTTCGACAGCATAGAGTAGTACTCCAGCTCAGACTTGCGGAGTGGGGGAGTGTTGCCAGCCTGGAGGATATTGTCTTAGTATGACGAACTGGGCCCTGCCACCAGCGAGCGCAGGATATATCTCACTATTATCACCAGCTTCGCCTTGCCGCCGCGGAGAGCCTTGAGGGTCGACTTGTATCCGAGAGTGACCTTGCCGGACTTCATGACAAGAGCCAGACGGGAGTTGATGCTGTTGGCTACAAATAGTTAGCTAACATGGGCTAAGGCGTACGGTTGAGCTAATTTCACGAACCATCCTTCTTGGTCTTCTTAGGGGCCATTGTGACTGCGTTGATCGGCTTCAAGGGTCGGTTGTTGAGTGGTTTTGGACTTGTCGTTGAGAGTTGGTGAAATTGTTTCTTTGGGTTTTGAAGGTCGCAAACCGGAACAGTTGCATGGTATCCACTAAAAGGCCATGTATGTCGCTGATTGGTCACTACCTTATCAGTTGCCGGTAGTGGGCTCAAAATTGGGAGAATGGGCGAGTTAGCCCTAATCAGCCCCGCTAACTCCTCGATTATCACTAGGAAAGGCACGGACCAATCGCCAAACCAAAAAAAGGAAGCCCGCGCCACCCGCCACGGAAAGTGACTCCGATGCTTTGAAATCAAAGTCTGGGGAGCTTCGCCTTTCTCCTTTGATACTTCTTTACAAAATTGAGGAGGGTCCCAATCGACATCATCCATCCATCTCCCATCCAACACAAAACAACCCATCTACGTCAAAGACAGATTCATCAGAAAATCAGTCAAGATGGCCCGTCGTCCCGCGAGATGCTACCGATACTGCAAGAACAAGGTGAGCACGAATTAAATATCATGCAATATTCACTAGATCCGAAATTTCCAAATGGGAAAATTTGTGGGCGCCTCGATGGTCCCACCAGCGGATTTGACTTGACGACTCTCACGATTTCGCGCCTTCGACATCCCCCCCGTTTCCATTATGTTTAAGAGGACTTATTGGGAGGAGGAAGAAAATATCATGAGACGATCGTTACTGACTGTGTGCGATTGTAGCCGTATCCTAAGTCCCGGTTCAACCGTGGTGTCCCCGACCCCAAGATCCGAATCTTCGATCTGGGCCGAAAGCGCGCCAAGGTCGATGACTTCCCTCTCTGCGTCCACCTCGTGTCCAACGAGTACGAGCAGCTGAGCTCCGAGGCCCTCGAAGCCGCCCGTATCTGTGCCAACAAGTACATGGTCAAGAACACCGGAAAGGAAGGTTTCCACCTGCGTGTCCGTGCCCACCCGTACCACGTCGTCCGTATCAACAAGATGTTGTCTTGCGCCGGTGCCGATAGACTGCAGACTGGTATGCGTGGCGCTTGGGGCAAGCCCAACGGAACTGTCGCCCGTGTCAACATCGGTCAGATCATCATGAGCCTGCGCACCCGTGACTCCAGTAAGTAACCCTGTCACATATGGCGTCACCGATGCCATCGCGATATACCGCTATCTAGTTCGCACTACTGACGGACTCTGTCCAGACCGCGCGCACGCTCTTGAGGCTCTCCGACGATCCCAGTACAAGTTCCCTGGCCGACAAAAGATCATCATCTCCAAGAACTGGGGCTTCACCCCTCTCCGCCGCGATGAGTACCTGGAGAAGAAGGCCGCTGGTCGCGTCAAGGTCGATGGTGCTTACGTTCAGTTCCTCACCAACCATGGCCCCCTGGAGTACAACATGAAGCGCTTCCCCGAGGCTTTCTCCGAGGCGTAAAGGGTTGTTTACGAATGCAAAGAAGTATATCTGGGTTGAGGACTGGCGTATAATTGGTTTGCCATAGCACTGTTGGTTGACAGTCAATACGAACTTGCATTTGCACCATTAGCCTTAAAAATGGATCAGATGTGACGTAACCTTGTGATGATCATCGGTACCCTACGGTGACTATGGCGAGCGTCTCAAAAGGTATCATTTTGCACGAGGAATCCTTGATCGCTAGCATGTTGCAGAAATGGAAGAGTGGAGTGTCTAATGACGCCACAGGCCGCGTTCCGTGGCGGCTTTTGTATAGCTCCATTACAACTATCTTGTGACTATACTGGTCTCCAGTAGCGGTCACGAGATGTGAAATCTCTAGGCTGGGGAGGCTGCATGGTAGCAAGGTAGTAAAGAAACGGGATCCCTTTATTAAACGAGACATCCATCATAACCTTACAAGCGATGTCAAATATATTTCGGCGTGGGCGTGGGAACTGCAGGTACCAACCATGGGGCTTGACTATATTTATTCATTCGGTTGCACTGCATAAATCTGCGCATCGTTCGATGACTGGTGCGGTTTCCCTGCATCAGGCGACTCCCTACATTCTATGTAGATCTGTATGCGTCACTGCGCTATTTTCTTCCGGCAGGCGTTGTTGGCTCATGCACATTGTCCCCCCTCGTTCGTTTCCTACATCGAATTTGGAATCGCTTTGTGCCCAGACAGTGGGGGGGGATTTGCAACGCCTTCCTTATTACAGTTGGTAGCGCACATTAGAGGCAACGAGTAATAATACTGATGCGATAACGGATAAGCCCACTACATATTGCTGATAGTATTTCAAGCATCCTAGACCCGTTCCAAAAACCGGATCGATATATTGTTGACTATTGTAACAAACGTAATTTTTGAACATTGTTGGATGCGCTTGTGCGTACAAAAGAGAGAAGAATTTCCACCCAGTTTCGTCTGGTCCCCCGGCTCCTCTCCATCACATCATAGACACACAACCTTATCAGCCCATCGGTTTGTTTGTCTTGGTGGTCTTGGTGGGGCGAGCCGCTCCGAATCAATCAACATCCGACCTACGGTGTACACGCGATCATCATAAGGACATTGTGACACCGCCCCCGTATCGATTCCCCTCCATTTTCAGGCTCCAGCCCTCTCTGGTCTATCTCTGTCTCCCTTCCCCTTACTTGATCTCCTTCGTCATCTTTATTCCTGGGGGTCGGTGTATCTTACCAAATAACATGATGACATATTACCTCATTCCGCTCCTTAGCTCCAGCCAACCCCTATCTGGTCTGGTCTACGAAGTATAACCGTTCCAAGGAGAGACTACGGGTACAGTCAGCAACATCGACTCTGTCATCGTTCCCACACCAACCCGGCCGCACCTGATTCAGCGTCATTGCACAACTTGTCTTGCCTTCTTAAATTTTTTTTTTCTAGACTCGACCACGGACTCTCGCCGGGGAAATCCCTACTCGGCCAACTCCAGTGTCGGTGATTCTACGTACTAAAGCACTTTTCCGCCCAACTGGGCGGCTCTCCCAGCTGGACAACCACTGTTTCGTGATCGTTTCGTCGGTATTACTTTTCCACCTTCGATATGGCATTTCATCAGACAGCGCGCCAAGCCTCGCAGCGGGTCTTCCGTCCTCCGCCTGACGGCGAAGATACCAATGTCCTCCCACAGCAGAGTTCTCAGCCTGTCGAAGACTCCCAAACCTGGGTGCTGTTTTCACCGGGAACGGGTGTCGACACAGCGTCGTCGTACCTGACATCTACCCGTAAGAGTAACATCACGGCCGGCCGCTCGAGAATAAGCGATATCGGAAGCCTAAACACTCCCGCGCGGTCGGACTTTAGCGTGGGACAGCATCGTTCCGCTAGTTTGCTCGATGTTCTAGACGAGGCCGAGGATGATGCCGAGTTAGATAGCCTCGATAGCCACCTATCAGAGTTCCGTTCGAATCCAAACATCTTCAGTTCAACGCAGACTCATCTCCACAATTCACCGGTGGTACCAACCCACGATGGCCTTGGCTCGTTTCGACTGGAGCAGGAGGGAATGGGACCCGACGCCCAGGACAGGCTGTATGCCTTTGAACAATATAATCCTCGCCGGGTGAGGCGGCGACGTGAAAGTTTTGAATTAGCGCAAGCTCAGCTTGAAGATGAGGAAGCCCGGGAGATGGACAAGATGCGTAGGGTAGAGTCATGGAGGCTGGAACAAAGTCGGCTTTTGTTAGAGGAAATTCAGAAAGAAACCAAAAGGCGGCGTCGGTCAACCGCCAGCGGGTCAGGTACCCGTGCGGCTGATAGAACGACTGAGGATGCAGCAACGGCATTTAACGCGGAAGATAAAGAAGATCAAGGGGACGAGTGGCACGATCAAAACGCAAGTGATTCCGAGGCCGGACACGGGACCATCTGGGGGCGGATCACTCGGAAGGTTGTTCGTGACATACTGGGTATCGACGACGAAACGCTTGCCATATTGTTCGGCGAAGCCTTACCCAACGAGGAGGAGCCCATGTCGACGCCAAGAGCTTCGGCCATGCAATCCCCCGAGCACCACAAATCATCTGGCATAGAACATAGCAGGGATCACAGCTGGCAACTCAAGATGCTGGAGCGAATCGCGAGAGAACTCGGACATATTATACATCACCTCTCAGAGCACCCGGGAGCGTTCTCGACTTTCAGTCGCGTACAGCAGATGCCCATTCCGTATGCTGGCCTGCCTTCGATTCCCGAGGGTACGAGTGATGCAAAGCCAAGCGAAATTCACGACGCGGGATCGGTTGCTATGCCTGAGTTCAAGCCGACAGTCGGCACCCAGACGCGGCCAGTGAAAATTGCGCAGAGACGGGCATCATACAGCTCCTCCGTTCCGACCGGCGGCGCGCCAGAACCAGCCGAAAACAGCGGGGCGGCCTCTTTCACCCAGGAAGAGTGGGAGCAGGACCTCGACATAAGGCTCGTCTTCCGCTACCTGCGGTCGCGGTTCATGCCGCGCTCCAGCACTAGTAGTAGCGGTAGCGGGGGGCTCTCCGGCAACCCATCGCATCACCTCGTTGGTGCGACCTCGAGCAGCACGCAGGACGTAGCGGCCAAGGTCGCGAGGGTGCGCCAGCACCACCCCCTGGTGTCGGCGTCGAGGTCGCGGTCCAACTTCAAGCCGCCCCCGAGCCCGGTCCAGCTGTTCCGGCCCGCCGCCGCGTCCAGCTGCGCCAGCCACAGCACTCGCAACAGGTCGGGAGTAAGGAAGAGCAGTGCCGGCGGCTCATCGTCGCGGCACTACTGGGACATCGGCGGCGGTTCCGTGGGCACCGGGTCGCTGATCGCCACCACGGGCCCCATGGGGAGCTGGGGTGACGTGTAGCATGCATAGATAGACAGATATCTACTACTAGCTAGAGGCTTATAGATGGGGGGGGGCCTGTATTTACTCCTCCGCGACCAACTTGTCAAGGCCTTCTCTGCCGCGCTTCGCAGATTAGGCAGTGTGATATCATGTACGATAATAGGGCACATATAGAGCAATGCCTGATACTCTCTCATCACCGGCAAAATGGGCTCGCCTACGTGGGCACTTCGGGGCTATAAACAAGCACATGCATACACATTATGTCCTACGTGGCTAGGTCTGCCTACAGTGACTAATTTCGTTCATATTCACCCGTAAACAGCGTCAGATGCAACCTATGCCCCCTACAATGGGGTAATAGGTCTCCAAGAGGAGAAACGCCGAAATCTTTGGGTGGCAACAAAAAAGATCCCCTCGAATTGGCCAACTAAGCCCTACGCCTGGGCTAGGCCGATGCGAGTAACCAGGTTCGTATGACTCCGAGTTGCAGTCAGCTTGATATACGGGCCAGAGTAGCTCGTCGCCTTGGAGCTGCGAAGGGCGCGAGCTGCATTGCGCATGGTAAGTGGTAAGGCGTGCGCCGTTCGCCTTGTTTGGAAACCGAAAGAACTTGGCTGACATTTTCGCAACGCCTTGACAGTCTCTTTCGGGGCTTTCCCTACCTATGTAGAGCCGTCTGTTACCATTAATTTGATGGTGAGGCGGCCATATTTCGGAGGCTGTCGGCGGCACTGGATATATCATTGGATGTGAGTTGTATGGTCGGGGTGAGGGATCTCGAAAAACTCGCCCTGCACGAGATATTATGTTATATTCCTGTCCGAGCTCGAACGGAAGAAAAAAAAGAGGGAATGATGAAGTGAGCGAACCCGCGTCGTCAGATTGTCGCGACCGGGGTCCCCCTGGGCGCCTCTCGTCCAATGGGAGCCCGGCCGCCTCACGCGTTTGACCAATGGATGAGGATGGTCCATGCCTCCGCTTTTATTTTACGGGCCGTCCGCGGACGACGCGTTAAGTGGCCGAGCTGGAGGTGAGTCGGCATCCATCTGCAGAGCTGCCTGTATGTATGTATGTATGGGCCTGGCGCCTTGAGGGGGGGGGGCACAGTACGGCAGCTCGAATTGGGCAGCCGTACTGCAGGCTTCAGGCATCTGATATGCAGAGTGCCATGCATCATCCATTATAGGTAACTAGGTAGTTCGAGTCACAAAATTCGTGATTTACCACGTATTTACTGCATCTTACCTTATCCTCTTCCCCCCCACTCGAGCATCCTGAAGCGGCCTGTCTAGCCTGTCTCAGTTGTCTCTCTATGCCAACCCCACCACGACCACCCACATCCTCTAGGCCAAGCCACATCCAGGCGCCTCACTCTCACAACCTCAACTTTCCCTTCCGCATCTTTGGGTCATTACGTTCGCATTGCTTTTCATGCTACCCGTACTTTTGCTGTTGCCATTTTGTACATAAAAGACCTATATCCCCCACCGCCCGTCGCTTCCTGTTCTTCTTATTGTTGTTTTTTCGAATCCACGGTTGGTGATTGCCCGAGGATTGGTTCCCGCGGCCAAGATAGCTGCGAGAAACTTCGAGCTTATGAGACTAACAGAAGCAGTGCCATGTACTGAATTTCTCGCATTGCGACCCGGCCGTGCCTGGTAGGGTCGCCCAGGATAAACGGACGATACCGACACCTCCGAAAAAACTAGACCAGCGACGCTGCCATTCATATTTCTAATAAATAGGTCCTCGTCCCCCAGCATCGTCCCCGCCCGGCGATTCCATCTTCATCATCATCAAATGCCCCAACCCGACTGAGCGCTCGCTTCAATGGCAGGACTCGCCCACGATTTCTCGCTCCCAAACAGCTCCTTTTTCAATATCATCAATGATGGGCCCGTCACCACGGCCTCGCCAACTCTACTGGGCGGCGCCTGCAATTTCGTGGACCTGAATGGCACCAATGGTCCAAAATGCGGATGCCGTCGCTTCTGGAGTCGCGGCCCGTCGCTGAGGCCAGACATAGGCAGCCCGACCGGACATTCGCATGTATTCTCTGGGGGCGACGCAGCTGGCGCGGTGGATTCCGCCGCGTTCTGCATGTGTTCGCATCACGCCTGCTATCATGATGATATTCGCGAAGCTCAGGCTCCTGTCACGACCAATGTGCCCGCGGTCCCCAACAATGGCCAGGAAAACGAGCGCCCGAGAGCTACCCGAGAACCTCTAACACCAGTTCTTCCAGAGATGTCTTTTCCAATGCCGCTCCAGACCGGGCAGCCCGTGGATGTTCATATGTTTAACCCTAAAGCTCCTTCTTTCTCTACTCAATTTCAAGACGCCAGTGCCGGGCGAGCTGTGGTCGCCGCACCCGCGTGCGAGGAAACTTTGCCCGATACATTAAGTTGGAACAATTTCATCCAGTCTCAGCCGGATCAAGGACCTAAGCTTGCGCCGATACCCAGCCAGTGTTTGATTCCATCCCAACCAAGTTCTACCACGTCGTCTAGCCGGAGAGGATACCTTAGGCCATTTGCCGGAAAGGGACTTCATACACTTAGTGGTGTAAAATCTAAGCCGCATGAGCCCCTCCTGGAGGAGGACGAGGAGACCGTACCTGTTGATGAGGATCCGCCGGAACCCAGCGTTGACCAATCCGTGGATGACTTAGCGACCGTCGCAAACACCCCAAGGTCTTCCAGACATACCGATGCGACCGTGAGGAACACCCAGGCTTGTCCGTCAAAGGCTGACTCCAAGGCACTTCGGGAACTATCCAACACGGTCCAGAGCCATGAGCAGCGACTGGATAGACTTGAAAACCCCTCGTTTTCTGCCGTTGGCCACGACGAATGCCATGACAAACATGACCAAGCTGATGTCAGGGTCACTGATGTCGAGTATCGTGTTACGGAACTTGAGAAGCTGCTCAATGATAGTAGCAGTCATGCCAGCGTTTCTCGGCGCTCACATCCCAATGATTCTGCAAGCAGCATCGCATCCGTCTCGACGGCCGGAAGCCGTCACATACTAGATCGCGCAGAGCTCTACAGCGAGCTCCAATCCCTTAAAGCGCAACTTAGTCAATTGCAGGGCATCTCGTCCTTCACTTCATACACTAACCCTTGGGAGATCGAGGTTGTCTTCCTCCCCTTTCCGCTTAAGGGTGTTTGGGTTGAGACCCGTGACTTCAATAACAGCCAGCGTGCGCCTGGTGGCAGCTTTCTCGACACTGATCAATGGACGCAGATGCCTAACAGTTCCTCGGCGCTAGAACCGCAGTCTCCGGGCTGGAATGAATGGGCAGGACCCGAATTCGACACTGACTGGTTGCTTCCGCGGGCATGCGCACCCGACCGCATGATCGATAGGCGGCTTCGGAGCCGCGGTCTAGTCAAGAAAGTCGCGGTTCGCGGCCCGGATGCTCGGAGTGTCCAGCAAGCCGTCCATGAGGCTTTTGGGACTTTGTTCCGTACCTTTTCGCGCATGCAGGCGAACGTGCATCATGGCTCGATTATGCATCAGCGCGTCCACAAGTTTCTTGGGTTGCAGCACCCATGGGTGCCCCTCCGCAAGATGCATAAGGACTCGAGGCTTCGGTTTCTCTCACCGGCCGAGATGGTCACACCTGTAGCGTGGGACGTGCAGTTCCTCAGCTCTAGTGTTGTCATGAAGGCAAC
Organism: Monosporascus sp. mg162; assembly: GCA_004155945.1. Classification (NCBI taxonomy): domain Eukaryota; kingdom Fungi; phylum Ascomycota; class Sordariomycetes; order Xylariales; genus Monosporascus; species Monosporascus sp. mg162. The sequence goes on from QJNY01000682.1 coordinate 28,651, forward strand.
AGGCGTGCACCGCCTTTTCATTACTCATCCCGAAGCTTACCTCCAGAACCAGGATGCGTACGACAACGGTTGGAGCTGGCAACGTCTCCGGGAGCTCAGCCGTGTCTATCCAGACTCTCAAAATAGCCAAGAAGTCCCCGAGGCCGATGCTATGGAGGACTGCTGGGAGTGGAATGATCGCCTCGACGATCAGCCTCTCAGTGCCAATAGCTCGCAGTCCCTCAGTATCCGACAGGTGCCGCCCACGCGGTTGCGGACTAAGTCGTTCTCGCCGGCTCCCCATGTGCTCGCTGGCTATCCCGCCGTTACCGGAGCACATTTCCGGCGCTCGGGATCTCCACGTGTTATGGGGAGAGTCGAAGCACGAAAAGCGTCCAAGCCCCCTCACATCCGCACGTCGTCAATGCCCCCGAACGCGCCCCATGTTATATCGCCAGCTCAAGCCTCGCGCCGTCTTTCGTCGTACGCCCATCCCCGCGAACGCCCCCTTTCTCCTCTGGTCACGCGCCCCGTCACCGTCACGTCGCATGCCATTGCCGTAACCAATCACGCAAGATGCCGCGGTACCCGCTCGCCCTCCATTAAGCCGCCCTCCATTAGGCCGCGAAACACGCCCCGTTGGAGCACGTCGTCGCCAAGCCCCGTGCCAGAAATGGCAATGCGGGCTACGACGCCCTATTATGCCACACCGTACAGCAACGCCCCCTTCGCCGACTCGCGGTCTGCTCGCGGGGGCGTTATCGTATACGACGACAACGACTTCGAAGAAAGGGGCAGCGGCACGGATCCGTACGAGGACGGCGAAGGCGCAGATGACGAGTCGGAGTGCCACGACAGCCCTATGGTGGACCTAGCGCAACAGCACGGCGCCGAGCTTCTGCATCCCCCGCACGACTCCATGGCAGAGAGCGAGTCATGGCAGGACGGTCGCCCCGAGGACGAGCCGTGGCCGGGGATCGAGGACGCGGAGAACCGCGACCCCGGGAGCAGCGGATTCCACGACATTGACATACACGTCGACGACGACGCGATGAGCGACGCCGACGATGGCGCCTCGGCCGAGGGACAGAGTCGCGAGTCTAGCGCACCCAGCGAGTACCCCAGCACCCAGCGCGCCTGGACCGCCGCCGCCGGGGAGGAGGCGTTCCGGGTCTTCGAGGACGGCGACGGCGGGAAACAAGCCGCAGATACGCTTCCACACTATTCTCGGTGACTCGGGTATGTTGCAGTGTTGGTCATGGTAAGCTGTGAGAGACCTACCGATGGGATGTTCCGTGATTTTCTTTTCGGCGTATTGGCCTTTCTGGAGGTGTTTTGGGTGCTGGGCGCGCGGCTATACCATTTTGGATATTTGTGATTTGGATGATGACGAAGATGATGATGTTTTAGCGAGCGAGCAAAGCAGATGCGCGCCGTTGGGCGTACATGCTGGTCGGTTCTCTTGTAAATGCATCGCTTGCGAAGGAAGAACCGGGGACCTACCTACCCACTTACCTATCTACGGGTTCACCTAAGACATAAGCTTTTTTCTCTTGGCGTTGGTAGACGGCTCGGGTTTTCCTAGGGATGTTCTAAGCTAATAGGTGGCTGACTAGCGGTATGGCGATACCGGGGGTTATACGGAGTGTATATGGGCGGGCTGCGTGGCCTTTTGTCTTGGTCCGGGGAATCACCATCTCCGCTTACCCCCTTTTTGCTTTTTACTTATGTTCCCCCATCGCCTGCGTCCTCCTGTATAGTTTACCCGACGGCGCCTATACGCACAAATAGATAGGTGCCGGCGCGTAACAGCAAGACAAGTCTCCCTTGCGTTGACTCGCTGTGCGTATGTGTTGATGTTTAGGTCCACTGAGTGAAGTCTCGTTAGCACTGTAACTGCGTGTAAGTATGTCTTGCTCCAGGGGCTCCGGTCCCAATCTCGTGTTTGCCGATGCCTATACGGGCTGGCTGGGTGGTGCCGAAGGTGATAGACATTCCTGGATTCGGATAAAGCTGTTGTGATGGTTGAACTTTTTCAGATTTCTTGTCTATCTGTCCGTCTATCTGCTTATATTTATTCGTGTATAGCTAGCTAGTCACAATAGAGAGTTAAAGGTGTCAAGTGAGACCAGAACCTCCCCCCCTTTCCCTCTCTGTCACGTACAGACAACTCTCCTCGCCTAAGGTTACTTATGTATGTTTTAATCAGTCGCCCACTCACTCATGCTCTTGATATCATCGTGTCCTTGCTACGTAGGTGAAGTCGAACTCCATCCGAATTCGGACGGGATGCGCTATAGGCAGCAGCAAGGGAACGACATTCGGGATGATGAGGCCGGGGTGGTGTGATTCGTCTGGGCAGCCAAGGGGCGAACTATTATATAGCAGGTAAGAAGCTCCTCGGCTCTTGTTCTCCTCGACAATCTCAGGGGAGGAACGGCTCGCTCGTACCCAGTCAGAGTTGACTGTATGTTGCTTGAGCACCTTATAGAGAATGCTGTGAAGATACGGGTCGCAATTCGGGGTAGATACTGTTGTTCTGATTGATCTAGGTCTCTCGTCTCTGTTTCTGTATGTGGGAAGGTGTGGTAGTGTGAAGGTCTAGCTATGTGCATACAAATAGTGGGGCTGACGCGCCCACCCCCACCGTTGCTCTGTGACTAGTGTGCAGGTGTACTTGTACATTACCTAGCGAATTATAAATAGCGGGTATAGTGGCCAAGGAATGATGTATCCGTGCTCCAAGACACTCCTGACTTTGACAACTTCGGTGTGAAGTTCATTTGACCATTTGCAAACACGGAACATACGTAATGGTATCGTGGTGGGTTGCATGTCAGGGCGTTAGTATTGACAAGTTTGAAAGTTGACAGCAAAATTGATCTTGTAGCAACACAACCGATGCCTCCTATATCTGACATAAAGAGAACACCTAAGGCGCGGTAAACGCGATATCTCGAAATATATAAAGATTTTGCTCCCAGCTAGTAGATTTACGATTGTTACAAAAAGGGAACCATAATTCATAAACGCGGAGGAGCTAGACTCGCACCTACAAACACAACCAATACAGCCGCGTAAGCTGCAGTCGATGCTAGTACATCCTTTCCACTAGCATCCCGAGCCCAAACCGCAACAGTAAGGGCAAAGATCACTGTCGCTAACGACACTGTGACTAAATCTAATACGAGCCCTGGATATAAAGACATTATTATCATCGGCGTAATGAGCGCCAGGCCTCCAAACATTGCCATGCCAAACCGCGAAGTATATGCTCTCCGACGCTCTCGCTCTACTCGTCTCATCTTATCTAGTTCGCGAAACCCGAGAGGACCAATGTCTCGGTATGTCAACCTGGAATCAACCGTGAGGCCAGGATCGTCCCAAATTCTCCATTTAGACCCTTTCCGGCGTACTAATTGAAATTGGTCGAGTCCGAGGAAGTCGCAGTTCATACCCTTGCCGGAGACTGGGTCTTGGGACAATGTGTCGTAGTTCCGGATTGCGTTTGCTATGATGTGGTTAGGACAAAACTGAGACAAACCAGGAAACGATTACGTTGACTGCCAAACTCAGAAAAGTCATTTCACTCACCGTACTTCTGCAATAGCACATCGATGCTATCTCCTTCCGCTCCTCTTCCATCCATTTTGTTTCCTATCACATTATTCTGCTTCCTTATAAGCTCGGCCTGCAGTGCAGCGATCCGATAGAGTTGCAACGCGCGGAAGCTCAATACAGCTACTCCTTCCACTTCGCGTCCACTAATTGACTTAATTTGTTGACGTAACGTCTGATCTCCAACAGACGTACAATGCACGTCTTGGATATTGCCGTCACCTTGCTCCAATTCCAAACCCGAGGGGCTAGGTTCGGTGTTGCTCTGTAAGTTGTCCATCGGGGAGCAAGCAACCCAGATCGTTGACAGTTAATTATACTAGGAAATGGTGAGGGCACTTCCGCCACGCTCGACTTGGTCTTTATAAGGACAGCAGCCGAAATTTTTAGTCTACGTAGCTAAACAAGCCAAGCAGTAACGTGGTGCGTACTGCTGCGTATCAGCCATTCGTAGAAAGATATATGAACCATTGACGCCCAGTCTGTGCCGACCCGCGTTAATCCATGCCCCGCATCCTGTCACTCTTTGCCACTGCCGTCTCGTGTGCTGCCTCGTTCGATAGTTTGTAACCCAGAGCTGCGCAAATGATCCGCGACAGCCACCCAAATAAACCCCACAAGAATGGCAGTTCCTTCGGTCGACCCTATCAATGTGGAAGAATCGATTGACCACGAGCAGAGAGTGTTCTCTCACTATGATGCCCCTACGCAGACTACGGTTCGTTGGGCACAGAGCCTGGTCGGTTCTGACGCAGTGCCCCTGGGAACAGGAATTGAGGCTTCTGTCTTCAAACAACAGCGTATCTATCCACCCGCCGACGATGGACGTCCTCGTTACAGGGCCGTCAAACAGATGCATCGGCCAACATTGAGGGTGGATGAGTTACTCGGGTTTCTGGAGAAGCAGAAGAAGAGCATTGATGTATTCGCTTTCGCCGCCACTGTGTGTTTCAACTTGCAATGACTCTGCAAATTCTTACAAGCAGCTGACATGTTACGTAGTTCTCTGACTCTGAATACCTTGTGAAATTTTACAACTGGTGGGAAAGTGATAATACAACTTATGTCGCTATGGAATATGTTCAAAATGGTCCTCTGACAAGGCACCTGGATAAAGCACTACCGATTCCGGAGGTACTACGCATTGCTTCGCAGCTGTTCAGAGGCTTAGAGGCGCTCCATGAGCATAAGATTATCCACCGAGACCTCAAGCCGGAGGTAGGCTTTTGTACCGTGTAGTCGTGATCAGGTCGCTGACGAGCATCACCAGAATATATTGGTTGTGAATGAAGGACCAATCTGGCACATTAAGCTGGCTGATTTTGGTATGCTGCTATGAAGGGGAAGCTGATTCGATGGACTTGCATAATAACAAGGAATTCTTAGGGGTGTGCAAGCTAAATCTCCCATCGACGACAATCAACCTGTCCTTTGCTGGCAGCAGATGCTATATGGCCCCTGAAGTGAGAGACCTCCTCGGGAATGGCGAACGCTTCGTCCGAACTCGCCACGGCAAAAAAGTGGATATTTTCTCTGCTGGCTTAATCATCCACGAGTTGTTCTCCGGCGAACGACCTACAGCTGAGATAGGGAATAGGAGGCGGAAAATTATCCGAAGACTCCGATGGCCTAGTCTCCCAGACGATCTAAACGATGATTTCGCGAAACTGCTGAGCTGGGAACCGGAAGACCGGCCTGCTGCGTCCGACATGGCGAAAAGGCTCAGAAAGTGGAACTCCAACGAGGTATGACCCCAGACACCTCCAGAATATAGGCTCTGATACCTCGTTTGCTAAGCATAATACCTAGACCGCTGTGAGTGTACCTGAATTGACACCCACATATAACTGGCGCTAACTCATTGTAAGACTGCGGGTTTCGTCTTGAATCCAGCTATGATACAGAGCCGGGGCATATTCCCGCGAATACAGGCTCTTTTTCGAAGAGACGGCGTGAAGCGATATTTAAGCCAGCCAATAGAGCACGATGAGACATTGCCTACCCCAGTCACAACCCAGAATCCCCCCCGCCAAAACTACGGCCTGCTGTCACGCCTTGCACGTACGAACGATTTGGTGAGCCCTCTCTATTCTCGAATGTCAAGCTCCGTGGCAAGTGTAACTAGCGTATTGGTAAACGCTCCTGCTTCCCCAAGGTTATCTCCCGTGTCAAGTGTAGAGGAGCTAGCCCCAGCGCAATCCGAGCATCTACCCTTTTTCAAAGATTACTATTCCGAGGGTTACATCCATCCAGGAGATTATGTCGCTGTTGTATGGGCACACGAACCAAGAGCAGCCAATGAATTTCCCCTTGAACAGGGCGATATGGTCAAAGTTGTGGCTATATTGAATGATGGTTGGGCCACGGGTATCATGATGAGTGCGCGTGCGGATGAGTGGGAGGCTCGACGACCAGGACGACTCGGCACGCCAGTCGGAGGCGAGATTAAAGCGTTCACTTTGATAAATGTCTGCCTTCTGCAATACTGGAGGGAAACAATTGATGGCCGGGGGATCCATATAGGAGGTCAGTGGACGACAGGTGAGGTTACCCTGTAGGGTGGAATGAGGTTACCCGGGATGATTTAGTATGGGAAAAGTTGCAGGGCACACTCAATGAAGAACAAGGTGATTCTCAGGAAGTGTCGTAGCAGGAAGAACAAGTAGAAGCAGTTGGGAGGAACAAGTATATAGTGACTGGCTGACTAAATCTACAGATTGCTAGCTAACCAGAAGACTTAGTTGGGGGATATGGGTGTATTTATATTCATCAGGACCCAAGGATTCCAACGGTGTTGGGTATAATGTCCTAGCTGTTGATATGAGCATAGAAGGCTCTAGTGAAGGTATATGACATTTTATAATTACGTATACGCTTACGCGTGCAGGTCCAGACCTTTCCAGGTCTTTCCATCCTATAATCCAGAGCCATGATCCCTGACATCAGACACTGAAGGATATACGACTGAAGAAGAATATTATGGTTGACCTCCAAGAGGTCCTAGCTAGAAGCAGAGGGCAGCGAACCCTCCTTAAATACACATAAAACAGTTGCGGCTGAAAGAAAGCCGAACCAGAGATGCATGAAGCAATCTCCCCTGAGTAACTGATCAAACTAATCCGAAACCTGGTTGTTTGATCGTCTTCAGCTGGGTCTGACAAGAGTGACGATAGAACATAGCATGCAAAAAGCAAAATTTACTAGATGCATCCTAATGGACCGATTATGCCAAGCTAATATCATGTAATTGATGTGCGTCTATGGCAGGTCCTAACGCTTCTATAGACTCTATTTGCCAGACGTAGTCTTTCCTTCGACATCGTAGATATAATGAACGTGGACGCTATCCGAGCTCCCGCGGGTTAGACAAGAAGAAAATTCGCGGTAGATGGTGAATGTCATCGACCGTGTGGTAAGACACACCTACGACAAATCTTCATTTTGTCGCAGAATAGGGGTAGCTTGCTTCTTTGGTACATACGTATCTGCCCTGGGAGAGACCTAAAGTAATTTCGAAGTCGCCTGGCCCCTTTTATCTTCGGACTACAAAGGAGGTTTTTAAGGTAACTCTAATCGACATAAAAGGCCCAATAGTTATGAGGACATATTATCCTGTAGGCACCCCGGAATAGGGTTTGCACTACCCACCCACCCACGCTAAAATTTCCACCCACGGGTACCCGTGGGTGGGTAAAAATTAGCGTGGGTGGGTAGCAGGGGTGCGTGGGTAGAATGAAATTACCCACGGACTAACCACCCGTGGGTACCCAAACTGCTGAAAT
>QJNY01000683.1:0-35979 GCA_004155945.1 Monosporascus sp. mg162
TTTTCCTTATTATAGGAATTTCGGAATTTTATTAAAAGTTCTAAAGTAGGTTGTTTTAATATTTTACGTAACCGTAGGGTACCGTCCTTAGTTTGTTATAATACTTGCATTCGACGTTTCGGAACCTTGGAATCGTAATTTTCTTTACGATTTAAGATATTTATTTGGATATTTCTTTTCCTTTTGATATAGTAGATTTGGAAATCGTATTTCGACAAGAAAATTATCCAAATTTCGTAGCGTTTGTTTAGCTTTTAAGTCGTTATGAACCGGGTAAGGTTTTTGTAATCTGAATAAATATCGAAAAGCTTTTTGGTTCCGTTAAAAAAAGGTTCCCATTCTTTAAAAGCGTTAATAATCGCTAGCAGCTTTTTGTCGTAGATCTTGTATCGAAGTTTTGCGTTTTGAAAGGCTTTGAAATAATAGATTATCAGGTATTATTTCTTATTATTTTTTTATTGCTTTAAAAACTGCGTTTAAGGCGTAATTTAAGGCGTTTATTTTTACGCGTTTCCTTTTATCGGCGTTGGGTAAATTTATTATTGGAGCTTCGGTAATTTCGTTTTTAAATAGTTGAAAAACTTTTTAACTTCTTTTAAATGTTTAAATTCCTTTTTAATATATTTTTTACTAATAAATTTCGTTAATAGTTTAATTATATTTTTATATCCTTTAATAAATTTACGTACGTAATCCGTAAATCTTAAGATTTATTAGATATTTATAACGGTTACCTTATTAAAAATAAGCCAGTTTTCAACTGCTTTTGATTTGGAATTTTGGATTTAAATTTAACCGCGAGTAAAGATAAATCTTAAATAGTTTAATTTTTGCATATACTCTATACTTTTAGCAAGGTTAATTCGGATATTTACTTTATTTAAAACTTTAAAAACTTGGAAAATATGCTTTTTATATTTTTTTAACGTTTCAAAATAAATAAGGATGTCGTCGAGGTAAACAAAGATATATTTATTTAGAAACTTTTTAAGGATAGTTATAATTAGGCATTGGATATTAGCGGGGGCGTTAATAAATCTTAAAGGCATTATTCGGTATTCGTAATGTCCGTATATTGTTTGAAAGGTAAATTTTTTTTTGATTATTTTAATGCGGTAATACCCGTTTCGAAAGTTTAAAGCAGTAAATTATTTAGCTTTGTTTGCGTTTTTCCTTGCAGTATTTATTAAAGTTAAAAGATATTTGTTTTTGATAATGAGATCGTTTAGCTGTCGATAATCGATTACGCGTCGATAAACCGGATTTCCATTTTAGTCGATTTTTTGCTTGCCGTCTTTGATTTTAGGTATTATAAGTATAAGGTATCCTATAAAGAATTCGGATAATTAAATGTAACCTTTTTTTAAGTTTAACTGGATGCTTTTTTATAAGGCCTTTATCTTTTTCGGATTTATGTAGTAAATTTTATAAAATTTGGGGTAATATCTTTTTTTAATAAGTATGCGATAATTTTATTGTTTATATAGAAGTAGTTCGTAATTTTTTCTATTTTTAAAAAGTCGTTCGAACCGTTAATACTTTAAAGGTATGGTACTGGCAAAGTTTAATACTTTAACTTTTCGGATTCTGTAATAAATTTCTTTAAACCCTTTTTTTAAAAAAGTTGATTCGTAATTATAAAAAAGCTGGTAAGTTTTTCAATTAATTAGCGGGTTACTGGGATTAAGCTACGGCATTTCCAAAATAATATTATAACCTGAAATATTGGCGATATCCAACGTAAAATGTTTTTAATATTTTTAGATCTATATTAAAAATGTTTTAAAATTTTTTTTTTAAAGATTTATCCGTTATTATATTGGGGAAGATTTGTATTAATTATCCGTAATTTGTAAAACTTTAACTTTTACTTTTAAAGAATGTAATGTTTTTCGGTTACCGCTAGCGAAATGAAATTACCTTTTGTTTTAAAGTTAATTATAGCTTTGAAAATTTAGCTTTGGTACTAAATAAGAATTTCGATTTAATTTCGTAATTCTTTTTTTGCTTTACATAAGGTTTTAATTCGTTTAACCTTTCGATGCTTTAATTTCGAAAACTTTTGCCGTTTTTTAATTTCGTAATTTTGTTCATTAAAAAGCCTTTTATTTGTAGGTTTTTTTAACTGCGTATTTGGTATATTTGTCGTTTATGCAAAAATACTATTTTCGTTAGCCAATTTAGCATTTTACTTTAATAACCTTTATTTTTAACGTTTAAAAAGGTTTCCGATTCGAAGTTGAAAATTTTACAGGGTTTGCTTTTATATCTAGAAGTTTATATATTAAGCATATTATAAAGATATAACATAAATAACCTTAAGCAATAACTTTTCAGCTTTAATCCGAATCGGGGTGCAAATAATAAGATCGAGGGTATTTGGGTTATCGGGGAATTTCGATATATTTGTAATCGTTATCAAGTTTTGTAAGTGTTTTTTCGTTTTAACCGGGCTAATAATCGTTGTTTTTCTTTGCTCGAAGGTGAATTAAATAATCGTTATCGTTACAGGCCGAAAAATGGAAAAGTCCGTACTTATTAACAAAGTTTTGTTTAAGGGTTTCGATTTTGAGGTATACCGCTCGTTTTGAAGGTTTGCTGGATTTAGGGTTTTTTTTGCTCGTAGTTTTTAAATTTTGGGCGTATTTGGCTATATTCATAATATATTTCGTATTTTTACATATTTAAATAACATTCGTATCTTAGCTTTATAGTCACTTTAAAGGCTGGTTGTCTGGAATAATATTTGCAAGTTTTAACTGTTTAATTTTGGCAAATCGGGTAACGTTCGTATTCTAAGTCGCCGCTTGGTTTATAATAGGTCGTCGTAATGGTATATTTCTGTTGGAAAAAGGTGGGATTGATTTCCTTTTTTTCCTTGCTTTTATTATTTGTTTTTTGTTCGGCCGTTCGGGCCTTTTTTTAAGGAATGCTTTTTTTTCTGGAGCTTTTTTTTGGCTGGGGAACGATATTCGTTTTTGTAATAGCCTTTTTGCTATAGTTGAAGCATTTAACATTCGATTTGTTCTTTTTAAGCTTCTTTAAAGTAATATTTGCTTTTTTTTGAGTTTTATTTTTATTTTTGCTTCTTTGGGATTCGCTGTTAAAGTTTTGATCTTTTTTTTTTCCAGGTATTTATTAAAGGTATGTCTGTCGGCAAAAATGGCTTTGTTAATGTAATCCTGGAAAGGTTTTATTTTGAGTACTTTGTATATTTCGTCCTTGATTTGTAATTTTAAGCTATCGTAATAAGGGTAAAATAAGGCGTTTTCCGGAAGGTGGAAGGTTACTGTAAGGCGATTGAATTCCGTTATGTACTTAGCTGCTGATTTCGCTTGTTGGAAAAAATGCAGCTTTTTAACGGTATTTTGCTGTTTGTTTAGGTTTTTAAATAAAGTTTGCATTCGTTTTTCTAAATATTTGTAGTTATTAAAAATGTAATTGGTAAGGTTCGATAATTCGTTAAGGTAATTTTTAAGGCAATTTTTTATAATTGGCTAAAATTATTAAAAAACTTTTCCTGCGAGTAATTAGGAAATAGTTAATACTTTTTGATAGTTTTCTCTTAAGCAGTTTTCGAAAGATTTAAAGTAAAGTTTAGCCTGAACCAAGAATTCTTTTACATTTATGGTACCGTCGTAGGGTTTTGGGGGGGGTTAGTTTATAGCCTTTAACCTTAGGTATTCCATGATAAGCAAAAGGTAGAATAATATTTTTGCGGGATTGATTTGCGCTAAATAAAGGTAATATCGAAAACCTCTGCTATCGAGCGAGTTTAGCATTTTCCGTTTTTACCGCCTGAAGTTTAGTTATTAAGATACGCAGCTTGTCGTTAATTATAAGTTCTTTTTCCTTGTTTTTCGGGTTATCAGATTTCTTTTTTTTTTTCCAGTTCGTTTTTTTAGACCTTAATAGTTTCCTTTGGAGCCGGAAAAAGTTGTTATTAAAAAGAAAGTTTTCTTTAAAACCGAGTATTAGCGTGGGCCATATTGTCGATTAAAGAAAAAATTTCTTTAATAAAGGGTAGAAGTTTTAATTTAGATATTAATCGTTTGCTAGTAAAGGCGATCGGGTATATCGTTTGTTTTCTAAATGCCGTTTTGTAATATTATTTTTATTGGGTTTAAAAAAGCTTAACGTACCACACAAGCGAACGAGACACACAAGCGAGCGAAACACTTTTTGGCACCTTGCAACAACAAATTTCAATAACTCAACAACAACATATCGCATTAATTCAAATCAATCGGATTTTTTTTCGCTAGACGTATCTACAACTTCTACACAAGTACGCGCATTATGCCCAGGCTTGCCGCAAACGCTACACTTCCGTTCCTTGGTCTTAACCCTTTTACGACGACCCCCTCCAGCTGCTGTTAGCTGCATTTTTTCACTACCCCCTTCTTTTTAAGCCAGAAAAGCTTATCCCTTTTATATAGTAAGTATTCCTCCTTTTTAAAAACGTTTATTTTTAATCCTGCAACGTTTGCTTAAAATATAATTCGTTTCGCGCAATTGGGCAGTTTCTTTCCGAAGAAAAACATTTTCGTACAAAAGCAATAGGTTACTTTTGGTTAAGAGATTAACCGAATCAGCTATTTTTTGTTTGGACGAACCACCTTGTTAGTTTCCAATCTTTCTTTATAAATAACGTTTTTGCCTTATTACTTTTTTGATATTCCTAAGGGTTTTCGCGGGCGGGGAACGAATAGAACCGGCGGAAGTTAACGGGGAGACGGTCGGCGTAGGCATAACTGAAGGAACCTTCAATTCGGAAAGAACGTTATTAGAATTAAATGGAATAAAATCAGTTTTTGCGAATCCAGATTTGATGTTATCGGACGTCATGGCAGCTTGGAACGCGTCGTAAAAGCCGGCGAGGAAATCTTTTTTGGCAATATAAGTATAATAACGTCGCATTAAATTTTCGATGTACCGCGAATAAGTACGTTTTAAAACAGAAAAACAAGATACATTAAAAGGTTAAAGCCGATACGAAGAATGCGCGGGCATACAAAGCGTAATAATGTTGTTATTGGCGCAGTATTCTTCGAATTCCATCGAATGGTAGCTTTTATGGCCGTCGAGGATAAGGAAACGTTTGGAACCTTTCGTACGCGTCCGAATATGCTTGTTAAAATGCTGGATTTATTCGAAACCTAATTTATTTGTTATCCAGTTATTTTTACTTAATGCGATCTTTTAATCGGCTACTAGCAGTAGGTTATTACGGTATTAAAACCTAAGATAATTTTTCCCCGTTATAATAACAAATAACGGTATAATCCAACCTTAGAAATTAACAACCTAGATAATTGTTACCTATTCTTTATTCCCTTGTTGCGTTTGTTTAAGTTTTTTACGTCTTTCGGTACTGGTAATTATTATGCCCGTTGTTATAAGAAGCCTTATTAAAAATCCAATCTCATCGAAGTTGTAGATATCCTTTTTTACGATGCCGTATTTTACGATTATAGCCCGAACAAGTTCGAATTACTTGTAAAATGATTCTGGATTTTCGGATAAGATACGTTAATAATCGATTTTCCGATTTAAACGCGTTTAAAGCTTTTTTTGCCGTTTAACAAAGTTCGACGCCTAATTAATTTTAACGCGTTCTGTAACGCGCTAGGCCAGCAGTATATTGGCCATATCTTTAACGTACTGAAGCCGGACAGGAAACGCTCGGGTATTTAGATTAAGGATTCGGTCGATAATAGATTTTTTTTCGGTCGGCGTCAATTTCCGCAAATTGGGAGCAATGTCGGTTCGGGCGTATCTGCCGCTAAAACGGTATCCTAAGGTCGAATATGAAACTTTATAAATAAAATTAAGCTTTTTGTAACTAAATTTCGGGTTTCTTTTTTTAGCCTGAATAGCAAGGTTTATTCTCGCTTCTTTTGTAAGGCGTTCCATATTATGGCTGTTGAGAAATACGCAATTGAAGATGTGCTGTTGGAATAGCTAAAAAAGTGTTTCGTTCGCTTGTGTGTCTCGCTCGCTTGTGTAGTACGTTATGCTTAATTAGGTTTTGAATTATTTGTCGGTTATTAATTAAGAAGTTATCAAAATATAACAAACCTGTTATATAATTACTTAAAAGTATAAGGAATATCCGAAAATGGTTTTTGATTTGCAGGTAATAATAAAGCGAGGAATAATTTAATAGTTTCTTCGTTAAAGAAATTTGCGGACTTTTCTCTTAATCGAAAAACGTTGTTTTTGATTAAAGATTTAAATTAATAGTTAAAAAGCGACAATTAAGTGGGTGCTATTTCCAGGAGAAACCCATTTAGTATATATCCTTTGGTTTTTTATGGGTATATCGTAGATTTGCTGGATTTGTGTAATTTGGTTCAGATTTATCAGATCTTCAAGATTATAATAAAATGCTAAAATACCTATACCTGAAGTTTAACCGTAGGGTGTTTTTGCCCGAACAGGGAAAGCAGGTCTTAATTTGTAACAGATACGTAATAGGAGAACTTTTTAGCCGTACGCCTAAAAATATCGTTAAATTATATAACCCCGAATTAGACGAATTATTTACTGCGGAGCCTGATTATTTTTCGTTTGAAAACGTTAATAAAATGCAAATTCTGCAGTTAAATTTTCTGAAAAGAAAATAACGAAATATAAGTTTTTTTTTTAAATATATTAACTTAAAAAATAGCGCTATAATTCGTAATAGAGAAGCTTCGTCGTAGTAAGGTCGATAATATATAGCTCTGTCGGAAAATCGTATTTACCCTATCTAAGAGTTTTCGAATCGATACGTAAATGGATTAACAGTTTTTAGGAATATATTATGGCCAAAAGCCTTAGCTCGATTAACAGACGGTCGGAGGTTGTGAAAGGCATCTCCGATGTGGCTCCAGGGTCACGTAACTGGCTCGATGGGCTCATAACGCCTAATTGGATAAAAGAGGACTTGGCGCTTCGAGCCAGTCGAGCCGGGACAATAGCTCGAAGTAATTCGATGGGCTCGAAACGGGCTTTACCATTGTTACGAATCAGGACCTGCTTTCCCTGTCTGGGCAAGGACACCCTACGGTTAAACTTCGGGTATAGGTATCTTGGCATTTTAATGTAATCTGGAGGATCTGATAGATCTGGACAAAATCATACAGATCTAGCAGATCTACGATATACCTATAAAAAATCAAAGAATATATAATAGATAGGTTTCGCCTATAAATAGCACCTATTTAATTTTCGTTTTTAATTAAAGGTAACGATTTTCGATTAAGGGAAAAGTTCGTAAATTCTTTTAGCGAATAAATTATTACATTATTTTTCGCTTTATTATTGCCTGTAAATTAAGAACCCTTTTCGAATATTGCTTATATCTTTAGGTAGTTATAAAATAAGTTCGTTATATTTGGATAGCTTTTCAATTAATAATCGACGAATAGTTTAAGGCCTATGTAGATATAAGCTTTTTTAAACCTAGTAAAAACGATATTACAGAACGGCATTTAGAAAATAAACGATATATCCGATCCCTTTTATTAGCAAACGATTAATATTTAAATTAAAATATTTTACCTTTTATTAAAGTAGTCCTTTCTTTAATCGATAACATAACCCCTATTAATATTCGGTTTTAAGGAAAACCTTTTTTTTTAATAATAACCTTCTCCGGTTCTAAAGGACACTATTAAGGTTTACGAAAACGAACCGAAAAAAAAGAAAAGAAATCCGATAGCCCAAGAGGTAAAAAAAAAAAAAAAAAGAAATTACGATTAACAATAAGCTGCATATTTTGATAATTAAATTTCAAGCGGTAAAAAGGGAAAATATTAAATTTGCTCGCTAGTAAAGGTTTTCGATATTGCCTTTATTTAGCGGAAATTAATCCCGCACAAATATTGTTTTATCTCTTACTTATTATGGAATATCTAAGATTAAAAATTATAAATTAACTCCTTTAAAACCTTACGACTGTACCATAAATATAAAAGGATTTTTGGTTTAAGCCAGATTTTACCTTAAGTTTTTTGAAAATTTCCTAAAGGAAAACTATTAAAAGGTAGTAGCCATTTCCCAGTTATTCTTTTTATGCTTATTTATACGGATCGGCGATAAGGACCTTTTATGGGAAATTAGTTTGAAAAGTTGCAAAAGTCCGTTAAGTTTTTAACGATATTAGATTTTTTTAATCGGTTCGATAATGCTTTAAGAAGGAAAAAAAATGCTTTTAAATTCGAGGCGTTAAATTACTTTATTTAGGACAGTATTTTTTGGCGTAAGATAAATAAGAAATACGGCAGCCGGCGAATAATTATTACCCAATAAAAGCAATTTGCGGTAATCAAGTAATATTATAAGGATTATAGCTATAAGGATCGAAATTCGATTTATAGTTGCATAGTAACTTTATATTATTAGCGTAGCATATTTAGTTATGTTTGGAAGGTAATGCTTACGTATGTTAAGTGCTAGAAAGCAGCTGATCGACGTTTTGTAAAGGGTTATAGATTTTCGCAGCCGATTAATATAGCTGTTATCTGAGTAATCGATGTTTAATTTATGCTTAATAACGATAGTTATAAAGTTACGATTAAAGCTAAATGCGAATTTTCCGATTATTTAGAAGTTAAAGCTTTGCGATTAATTACGATAGTAACGATTAAGAAACTTTTCGATAAAGTTTTTTTTATCGATATCGTATTCCGATTAAGATTAAGATTAATAAAGGTCTAAAAAATAAGGGCGAAATTATTAAAGCTTGCAACGTATTAAAGATTAAAAGGAAAGTTGGTATTACGTACGCAGCCTGGTAATAAGGCTTTGTCGAAAGGGGATACATTCCGATTCTTAAAGCTTTGATGAAAGCGACGAATAGGATTGGCAAAGAATGGGTTAAGCTTTTGCATAAAATTGTTTTTGCCGCTGATATTATTATAAAAAGTTATGGCTTTAGCCTTTATAAATTGCTATACGGATAAAAACCGCGTTTACCGATCGAAACAATCCTGCCGATATAAAAAATTATAATTTAGAACTTAGATCCGCCGAAATTTTTTTTTAATTACGTAAAAGATTCGGCTTTTAAAAACCAATATTGAAAACGTGGTTAAAGTTACGAAAATGATCGCTGAGTAGTACTGTAAAGCAGCTAAATTAGCGAATAAACGAAAGAAGAAAAAGATAAAAAATAAACCTTTGGAAATAAACGACCTGATATTGTTATATAATATGTTACGATATATAAATATATTTAAAGATATGAAGCTAAAGTACTGTTGGATTAGCCGGTATTTAATTAATAATATTACTGGTTTATATATTTACTCTTTGACTAAAATTAATGGGACGAAGTTATAAGATATTTTTGTTGCTAATAGATTAAAATAATTTGTAAAAGATAAAAAAGGATATTAGTAACCGATTAATTTATAAAATAACGATTGAATTAAATTACTTTTTGATCAGGCCGACGATAGGATAATAAATATTTCGGATGTTGCGAACGTCGAATTACTTGAAAGTTAATAGCTTAAAGTTTTAGAACCTATAAAAATAAATATTAAGGTATAAATATTAAGTGGCCGACTTGAAGGTTGTATAGTTGTGGACGATAGCGATACGATAAAGATAATTCGATTAGGAAAACGGAAAGAATTAATGCGATTAATTGCGAAAAATTCAAGTATAATAATTTTTTAGAATTATTTTAAGCTTTTTAAAGCTTTTATAAATTCCTTTAAATTCCTTTACTGTCCCGTTTACCGATACCTTATATGATAACTATTATGCTTTACTTATAATTAATGCGTTTTGTTATATTTACCCGGAATCGGGGATTAATAATATGATTTTTTATTTTGTTTCGAAGTTAATTTTTATCGCATATTTTAATAATGGAATAAGTTTTTGTACGAGTGTTTTTTTTTGATTCGTAGTAATCGTAAGAAGCTCGCCTTAAATACCTTGAACCGTTCGTTCCGGAAGGTATAATTATGCTTTTCGATAAATCCGATATAATTATTATAGACCTTGTTAAAAAAGTTAAAAATCGATTAGTATTTAAAGAATGGGTATATTTCGTATTAATTAGGATATTCCGATGTTATATGTCGTTTTTCGTAAAGTTCGTAAGATATTAGATTAAGTATACCAAATGTTTGAATAAATAAACTAGTACGTATTAGGATTTTTAGTAAAAATAGTTATAAAATGATTTAAAAGATTAGTCCGATAGATTTCGACGTATATTAAATAAAATACTAAGTTTTTTATTAACTGAAAGTATTTAATTATATTGGATTAAGTATTTACAGCCGCCTAAAGGTTTTCATCTTCGATCTGTTATTGCAAGTACCGACTTATAGCTGGATTACCGATAACGTTAACAAATATAATCCTGAGTATTTGGACTAATTAACGGATTTTATTAACGATGTTATAAAAGAAATTAAGTACTTATTTCGATATGTTTAAATATGACGTAATATATAATATTATTTTTATTCCAGAATTTGGTTATGTTTTGATTATTATCGAGATAAATGCGGCGAAGACGTGACGTTTCGATATTAATGTATGGCTTAGGGATTCGATTAGTAACCTAAGGACTTGTTGCATATGCTGGGATTGTCGAAGCCGTTAATGAAAACCTGACGACAAAATTGCCATTGGGTATCGGCAGGTTAATTGGAACAGGTATAGGCGTTACTGATCGCCGACCACCGATTGTCTATTTAACGATACCAAGGATTGGGTTAGCCTTTAAAGGTATTTTAGTTACCTTTGTTAATGGTAGTATATATCGAGCCGGCCAAGGTTTTAGGAGTAGCGGATTATTTATGACCGGTATTTTTGGTGGTAAAGTATTTTGATTAGGACTTATGGTGCGGAATTTGTATTAGAAAATGGGGGTAAGGTTAAAAATGGGTTCTTAACCATATATTAGATTTTATAACTTGCGAACGTTATTGTGATTATATAAAAGTTTTAAATCCCGAAAACTGTTTAAAAGGTTATTAATATAACAGGTTAATAGTTTAGAAAATATAAACGAGTTTAATACCGTTAAGATCTTACGACGATAATCAAAATTTTCGTTTACTTATTGATATTTACTTTAACTTTAGGATCGATAAGTTTTTTAGTACCAGGATTTAAAAGCTTATTACTTAGATTAGATTTTTTTTTAATGGACGATTTTTTAATAGCATAGATAAAATTACCTAAATCTTTATTGCCGTAAAAACCCTAGGGATTACGTAGATTTAATGGTTAAGGAAAATTTATAATGGTATTAATCGGTGCAATAAAGATAAGTATATATGTATTTAAGTATATGTTGGGTTTAGAGGGAGAAGTTGAAATGGTGTTGCAGAAAAGCTATAAAAGAAGTATGGTTGCGAAAAACGAATGTACATACTTGATCAAAGAATGCGACGACGACGGCACTTTCCTATATAACTTCGGATGAAATTTTCTGGAAATTTCTCGGCGTATACGTTTAATTAGCAAAAGTTCGGTACATTAACCCTAAATGTACTTAATTTGTTGAACGCATAAATTACTGGCAGGTTCTGGCGAATTCCTGTACTTATATAATACCTATACCTTAATACCTGTAAAGTATTTATACCTATATTAATATATTTATATATATATATTATAATTATATTATTTTTAATTATTATTATTACCCCTAAGATATCTAATAATAAAATTAAGCATATTAATTAATACATTTCCAGTTATTATGTTGTAATTTAAAAAGCGTATTATGCAGAATAAAGGCTAAAGCTTTAAGAAGTTAAACATTTCGGATTTTAGAAAGTTTGTATAATCGGCTAATATATTTATATAGGAAAAAGATGATATGATATAATTCTTTAAAAAAATGCATAATAATAGTTTTATTCTTTATCCCGTAAAAGAAGTTGCGCTTTATATTCGTTTTAATCGGCTTATCTTTATATATTTAAGAGATATTAATAGTTAACGTTTATAAAAAAATATTAACCCGTTATTATATTAGTTAATCGAACCGCCATGTAACGAAGTAGCTAAATATTTATCGCAAACGTTTATAAACGTTTAAAATAGGATTTACTTATCTTTTGAAAATATTACTACTGTTATTTAGATAATTGCCCAGGGCGTACCTTTACGAATTATCGCCGTTATTTTAAAAGCTAGACGAATAATCTTATATGGCAAGTTTAAATTAATCCTTAATTAGACTTAGAAGGCGATTATTATTAATAATCCGAAATATGTATAATTTATCGCTTAAATTAAAGTTCCGATTAATAAAAGTTTAATAAGATATTAAATTAATATGTTATAGGCTTAATTAAAACGTTTAATACTGATATTCTATATTTATACCATTAAAAATTTTACTTAGTTGTTACTTTAGCTATACCGAAAGGCGTAAAAGAAATTAGGATTTAATTATCCGCCTGCCCGTATAATAATCGTTAAAATATTTATCTAAAGCCAATATTATACTTGCGGATTATAAATTGCTTATATATTTTATATGATCTGCGGAAACCCTGTAAAATAGGAGAACAAAATTATAACCGAAACGATAGGATTTGGCGAATATCGAATAAACAATAATATTACCGATATAATTAAAGTATTCGTAGACTTAAAACCAAAAGATGAAAACGTTAAGAAAAACGTAAAAAAAGAGCTTAAAAATCTTCCGTTCTTATTAGCTGAAAATAATAATAATAAATTAAACTTTTATTAATTTACCCGATTACTTTATAGTAAACGACGTTAATTAAAGTAATATCTTCATTAGTTTTATTCATTATCCGTGCTAATATTCCCGATATTAATACCTTTTCCCTTATTAATTTAAATTAGCTTATCGGTATTTAAAGCTATATATCCTGATTTAATATTTACGAAATTACCATTCGACATAAAGTATAAACCCTAACCGAAGATTAGTAATCAGCGAGTAATAGCTATAGTACAAAATTAATATGTTACGCCGTATAAATAGGTAGGAAATACATTCAAGGATGCTGGGCAAAACCTGAACCGTACTTCCCATAAAGATGGCCAAGCTGGGCTAGGTACGAATCTTTAATTAATACAAAAAAACCAAAGGATAAAGCCTAAAAGAAACAGGAAAGGGCTAAGCAGCGAAAGAATTTGGCCAAACGATGAAAACAAAGTTCTAAGTTAAAAATTATGGAAAACAAGCCGCCCAAGCATTAGTCAAATTAATTAATAGGTTTTATGTATAATCTATAGCATTAAAAATTTGTTACGTTATATTTTTATTTGTTTCTTAAAATAGATTAAGGATAATTTTATCTCGAAAAAGGAAGGTTGAAATGGTACAGGATGCCGGGCTAAGGTGTATGGCTTGGCTGATTAATTAGTCAGCTCTATATATGTATTTCTAGAAACCTTTTCCGCCGGGCGTAATCCCGAAACATATTTATCCATCGTTTATGATTAATTATTTACCATACATACATTCATGTCTATTTTAAAGTCTGGTTTAATACGGACCCAAATACAGTGTTTTCGTTTGCCTTCATTACTGCTGCACCCGGCTATTCTATTGTAACCCGCTCATCAAAAATGCTCTAATCGGAACTGAGTCTCCCCGTCCCAATACAGTACTTATACCGTAATAATTTTCTTTCGTATTGTTTTTATTGCATTTAAAACTCTTTTAAGATGTTATTGTCCACCTTCGTTTTTCCTGCTAGCCTGGAGCTTTATCACAGGTACCTTAGATCTTTTAAGTTGTTCTTAAATTGTTAAATTTTCTTTCTGAATAGTTTATTTTCGTTTTAGATCTATTTTAACTATTGCTCTTGTCAACGAAACGTTATTATCAAATATTTCACTTACTTTTTGAAAGCTTCGCTTCTTTAGTAATATATTCTAGCTCTAAGGTTTTGCAGCTTTTATTCGAAAGAAAGCCAATTTCCTTTTGTATAGCTAATCGCTTTTCTAGGTTTTTCTCAAAAGCTAGCTAAATCCGTAAATTAGTAATCATTTTCTGGCAATATTTTAGTACTGTCCTTTAAATCAGTTTTTTCTATATTTAATAATCGCATTATTCGTAATAGCATTAGGGTTTATATATAAGGTAATGTTTTCTTTTTAGCTAGATTTTAGTTACTGCCAGCTCGTCGATTTTTTCTCTTGTTACTATTTCGCGTATATGGCGGTACTACTTCTAGTCTCTGGAATCGCTGCCAGTTCGATTTTTGAAACCAAAACCTTATCGCTATATCCGCGGAATTCGTCGCGCGATATATTTTTTCTTATCCTCGTATACTTCGTACTGCGGTCGTCGACAGCTAACCGCGTAAAACTTTCCGTGCCGATCGGGTTTTTCTAAGCATAAATTCTCGTCCCATCTTTGGTACTTTTTTAGTCACGTATTAAGTCTTAACTGGTTATTTTTCTATTGTCGCTTTTATTATCTGTGGAAAAGTTGCTTATCTTCGCTTAGCTTTTTCCATCCTTTGTACTCCTGTAGCCACTGGGTAATAGTAGGTCCGGTAAACCTGGTTTTTTTAGCCTTTCGGGTTTCTGCCTGGGCTAGCTTCTTGGTTTTTTTTATTCTCTGTCTCACTTTAAGTAAAACGTTATCGTTATTTTTGGTGAGGATTATGTTAATCGCTTTTCTGTCACCAGGTTCCTCTTTATATTGGTTTTCAGAAACTGGAACCCAGTATGTATACTTTTTAAAGCTCCGGTGCTTTCGCGTAATATATCCGGGCTTACCGCAGTTATAGCAAGTAACGTACTTTTTATTTTTCGACTAAATAGCTCCTAGTTTTATGAATTCTGATTAAATTCCATAAAAAATAAAAGGCGTAAGGCGCCTTCGACCTTAATTAGCCTCCTAGAACTTGGACCGTAGGGCAAATTATTTACGTCGTTTCTATCGTCGTTCAAACTGTCAGTTATCGATTTTTACGGCTTTAGCGATATATTTGTTAACTATGCTAGACCCTTCGACTTTCATAATTTCGTCCTTAATATCGTCTTTTAGCCTTTCGTAGAAGACGTCGATCGGGGTATCGTCTTCGTCGTCGACCCATCCTGACTTCAATATAAAGTTTCTGAATTCGATTACATATTTAAAACCTGGTCCCTTATTTAAGCTGTAAAAGATTTTACGTAATCTTTAGTTTTACGTACGAGTTGTCGAAGTTATTTTTACGCTTTTGTTCGAAATTGGCGTAACTTTTAAAAATCTTTTCAATAACCGTTTTCTAGTTGTTTTCCATATTTTCTAGGTAATTTCGTAACGTAAGCTCGAATTAAATCAAAATATTCCCGTTAAAAAACCGTGCAATAATAAGAATTTTATTAACTTCGCCTTCTATTATTTCCAATCGTAGGTATACTTTAACCTACGTTAAAAAACCTTAAACGCTTTCAGTATTATTATAAAATTCGGCTTTTTTAACTTTAAGCTCTGAAATAACTACCGGCATTAGGTTAACTAGAACGGTAGCCTAATTAATAATCTGTTAAATACGGGCCTTAAGCTGCTAGATACGTTTTTGTAGCTATTGGGCTAAGGTAAAAACGGTAGTTTCAGTAATGATCGATATTTTAATAATGTTAAATATTGCTTAAGTTTAACAGTACTACGAAATAATGGCTTGTAACTGATAATAGCTATAAACTTAACTAAGTATTAAACCTAAATTATATAGTTTATATTAACAGTAATATCGTAAAAATTTAAGCAAGTAAAGTAATAACTACGTTTAGTAATAATAAATGTAAACTTACGTAGTTAATTATTACTATAAGTTAATACAAACGTTTTACACCACTAATCCGGACATACCACCATTTCGGACAGCTTTTAAGATATTCCAACCATCGTATTTCAATTGTTTATTTCTTAACAACAACAATATGAAACGACTTACAAAGAAAGCGAAAATAAACATAGCCGTTCAGGCTAAAAAGAGGAATCCGAAGCTTAGCTTTAAAAAACTTAGTTTTATTTATGAAGTTGCTTATTTTACCATACATGAACGATACAACGATACATCTTCTTACAGCGACTTTGCTCTTAAATCGCGAAAACTGACGCCGACCGAAAAAAAATCGATTGTCGACCGTATTCTTAATCTAAATAAGCGAGCGTTTTTGTCCGACTTTAGCACGTTGAAAATATAGCTAATATACTGCTTACCCAGCGCGTTACAGAACGCGTGAGAATTAACTAGACGTCTAAATTCATTAAACGGCAACAAAAGTTCCGGACGCATCTAAATCGGAAGATTAATTATTAACGGGTTTTATCCGAAAATCCAGAAACGTTTCGTAAATAGTTCGAACTTATTCGAGCTACAATCGCGAAATACGGCATTGCAAAAAAGGATATTTACAACTTCGACGAAACTGGATTTTCAATTAAGGTTTTTATGGCAACGGGCATAGTAATTACCAGTGCCAAAAACCGTAAAAAACTTAAATAAATGTAACGAAAAAAACAATGGGTTACAGTTATTCTGGCTGATAATTTCTGAGGTTGGGCTATGCTGCCATTTATTATTATAACGGGAAAAAATCATTTCAGGTTTTAATACCGCGATGAACTACTGCCAGCAGCCGATTAAAAAATCACATTAAGTAATAATAGCTGGACAACAAATAAATTAAGTTTCGAATGGATCCAGCATTTTAACAAACATATTCGGTCGCGTAAGAAAGGTTCGAAACGTCTCCTTATCCTTGACGGCCATAAAAACTACCATTCGATGGAATTCGAGAAATATTACGCTAACAACAATATTATTACGCTTTATATACCCGCGCATTTTTTGCATCGGCTTTAACCTTTAATTGTATCTTATTTTTCTGTTTTGAAACGCGCTTATTCGCGGTAGATCGAAAACTTAATACGACGTTATTGTACCTATATTGCCAACGAAGATTTTCTCGCCGGCTTCTACAACGGGTTCCAAGCTGCCATAACGTCCCATAACATCAAATCTGGATTCGCGAAAGCTTGTCTTGTTCCATTCGATCTTAATAACGTTCTTTTCAGATTAAAAGTTCCCCCAGTTATACTTACGCCGACCGTCTCCCCGTTAACCTCCGCCGGTTCTATTTTACCCCCTGCGAAAATCCCTAAAAATATCCGTAAAACAACAAAACAACGACGATACTTGTAAAAGAAAATTAGAAATCATCAGGGTAGCTCGCCAACAAAAATACTTAAATCGGCTAATTTCGTAACAAAAAGGTACATATTGCTATTACATAAAACCGTTCTTCTCTACAAAGAAAACGTCCAATTACGCGAAACGAATTATACCTTAAGCAAACGTCGCAAAACTAAAAATAATCGTTTTTAAAAAGGAAAAATACTTACTATACAAAAGGAACAAACTTTTCTAGCCACAAAGAAAAGGGTGGTAAAATAATACAGCTAACAACAGCGGGAAAGAGTCGTCGCAAAAGGGTTAAAATCAAGAAACGGAAATGTAGCGTTTACGGCAAGCCTAGACATAATGTGCGTACTTATATAAAAGTTATAGATACGTCTAGCGAAAAAGAATCGGATTGATTTTAATCAATACGATGTGTTGTTGTTAAGTTGTTTGAATTTGTTTTTATGGAGTACTAAAAAGTGTCCGGAATGGTGGTGTGTCCGGATTGGTGGTGTAAGACGTTATTTGTCAGATATAGGGGACATCAGTTGTGTTGTATTGGATGACTAGCTGCAGGCGCTCTAAAGCACGCACTCCTCATTTTATGGAATCTAGTCACGGAACCTATATGTTCCGATCAGAAAAAGCCTTTCCGTATATGGGGTACTAGCGCACCCCCTGCTATCTGACACACCCCCTTAACGCCTCGACGCAGTTACGGCGTTAACTGTTATACTTCATTACTTCCTAAAGCCGCAACGTTCCATTTTACTTCTCTTCCGGCGACCGAATCTTTTTGATCAGCCAATTCCTCCTTTGAAATTACTTGTAGGTTGTTCCTTCGCCGGTTAAAGGCTTCCGTAACATCTATTAATCCTAGTAGCTTTTTGAAATGCCTGAAAGGTTTTCGTAATAGGGCCTTTGTTAATCCGTCAGCCAATATATCGCCCGTAGGTATATAATTTATTCTGATTATGTTCCTTTTTACAGCTTTTCGCAACCAGTAATTATGTATATCTACGTACCGGAACTTCGTTTATAATAAAGCGACGTCGGCGTTGATAAGCCGAATGGTTTATCGATTATCGTATTATATATTTAACGGTCCAACATTTAAGGTAACTTCGAGTTTTTTGATTAATCGAAAATTAAATAAGGCTTTTTTTGCAACCTGCATAAGGGATAATAATTCCGCTTTTGTTGTAAAAGTAATCACTGTATTTTGTTTATTCGCCCGTTATCTTATTACTTTTTTAAATAACTTTATAATATAAGCTTAGAAACTTTTTCGATCGATCGTATTATTCGTAAAGGAAGTATCGTTTTAGGTATTTAACGAATCCTTACCCCCGAACTGCAACGTTAATATTTTGGTCCCGATTAGGTATAATATAACCCGATCGACAACTTTATAATACGCGTCGTTGGGGTTTAGGTTAAATCGGGCAAGTCGGAATACCGCAAAGGCTATATTAGTTCGCGTATTAATTCTTACGTATAAAATATAACCGATCTTTTTTTCGTATTTATTAATAAACCTTGAATAAGTTAAATTAGGATTCGACAGCAATTCGACGTTCGTTATTAACGTATTTAACAAATTATTAAAATTTTTTTTTTGGAATTAGGTTAATTAACTTATTTATAAAGTTAAATTAGGAAAACGAATTTTTTGCTTTATTTTTAATTATTTCGATTTTTAGGAACTATTATAAGTTTTCGTTCCTTATAAAGGTAAATCGTTTCTTTATTTGTTAAATTACCTGATCGACGAAATCTTAATTTTTCTTACGGTATACCGTAACGATATCGTCTACAAAAAAAAAGATAAATACCCTTTACCGAATGAAATAATAAGGTTTATAAGAAACGGAATTAAGTTCCGAATTTTTAAACGTTTCAGCAAATTCCTTTTGCTAAAGCAGTAGTAATTTCTTTAATTTATATAATACTTTTTTGATTAGAAAAGTTTTGCTACGATACGGGTATTTTAAGGGTATTTTTATATATATTTTATAAGGTAGGTTAGCGTTAACGCAAGCGTTTACCGCGTTATACTGCTTAAGTTTTAAGTCGAATGTAACCGCGATAACGATTAAGGGTTTAAATAACTTTTTAGCTAAAGTAAATGCGTATGTATTATTATAAACGTTTTTTAACTATTAATCGCCCCGTGCGGCGAAACGTGCCTTGCATCTTTACAATTAATTATACTTGTCGAACTTATAAATATATACCTATATATACCTTAAAATTTGTTTCCTTTTAGCAAAAAATTAATTAATAATCTTCTAGGATTGCATTTTTTTATAACTTTATAAATAAGCTTTTTCGGCTTTACTAAATAATTCCCTTAACGGGTATACATTTAACTTTTTATAACCTTACGTTGGTAGTAATAAATCGCGTTTATGTACCCTGTTTCGCGATTTTGGGATTTTATATATCTTTATATCGAAATTCTTCCGATTAAGGTAGCGCGTATTTCGGGTAATTATTTTCCCTAAATTTCCGCACTTTACCGGCCGATTATCGATCGTATTAACAAAACAAGTTAATCGTTTTTCGTTAAAGGCAGTTTTTTATACTTTATAATCCTATCAATAATTATCTTTTCGACGTAAAACGTACGGGAAGCTTACGTTTATAATTCGTAAAATATTTTCGTTTTTTATTATTACTTTAAGTTAAATAAAACGATTAAAATTTAAAGTTACCTTTATTACTTCTGTTAACGTATTAATCGCAATAATTATTAAAGTAAACGTTAGTAAAAATAATAGGTTAAGGGATAGAAATGGTTCGAATATAGCAGTCGTATAAGGGTAATTAATTTTATGCGAATAGGTTTATTTTTTCCTATTCCGTACGTTTCGTACGTTTGTATTATTTTGGAATTACCTTTTTTGTTCAACCGGTAACTAAACTATTCCGTTTAAGTTTTCTTTTTCTTTTTGTATTTGTATATTTAAGTAACTTGGGCCTTAATTAGGTAATTTTACCTGTTGCAGTAACTTTTATAGCTTTTCTTTTGTAACATGCAAAAGGTTATTTTTTAGGTTTTTGATATTACCTAAAAAAGTGGCCTTTTCGTTAAATATTACGTTTCGAATGGCGATAACCTTATTAATTAATAAGTTCCAGATTTCGTAAATATTCGCAAATCGGTAACCGATGAAAAGCCCAATTTATGCCTTAAGATTTAATTTTTAGAATTTTTGTTTTTTCTTATAGCGGTAACTGTTATAGCATAAGCTATATAGTTATATATTTGCAGGTAAGCCTGTTAAAGTTTTCGATTAAATAGTATAATGCCGTTTTTATACGTCAGGTAAATGTAATAAACCTCGTATAGGTTTTGCTAGAAAAGTGCGTATTTGGGGATACGGTTATATAAATATACTGTTACTTTAAAGATATATACGATTAGAAATAAGGGTAATTTCGCGCTACTTTGTATCGCCATCGTTTTCTTCTTAATTACATCCTTTAAACGCTTTGCATTTCTGTTCTGGGCCTAAATATGCGGTATTATAGCTTTAAGTTTGATACTAAAAGAAAGCGATTAAAACATATTTCGAAATTAATAATTTTTTAAGATTTCGTTGTCGCATTCGAACACTTATAAGAAAACCTTATTCTGGTTTTTCAGAACCTTTAGGAAATATCGGAACGTTATAATCAGTATATTTTGTTTTCGATTTTTTAAGTAAATATACTAAATATATCTTCAGTACTTATCGGTCGCAAACATAATGTATTTATATCTTTCAGGGTTTTCTTCGAAATCTGTAAAGTCGATAGCGATTCGCTGTTTTGATCGGAAGGTTTTTTCTTTCGGTTCGCGGCGTATTTGCTTTTTGGCTTTCGCCTTACTACATGCTTGGTATTCGACTGTTATAAAACCCTTTAGGCGGACTTCCCTTATATAGGACTGCAACTGGGCGATTACTTCGGGCCCTAGGTATCCTAGTTTTAGGTGCCATATCGTACCGTTACCAATTCGTGGTAGTTTCGCTGTATATAAGTTAACGTTTCGTTTATAAGCTGTAAGGGCTATATAAATAGCTGTTGCGTTGATATTTTCGATAACGAATTGATTAAACCTGTTTATTAACGTAGTAATTACCTAATTATACTTATTTCGAATAAAGTTATTAGTTTTCTGGTTGTTCCATTAATACCCTTTTTTTCAGAGCTGTCGGAAAAATACCAGGTTGCATGCAAAGTTTTTGTAATGGACCACGTTATATAAACGTAGCGTTTTAGGGCCTTTAAGGCTTTAAAGCAATATATTTATTTCTTTATATCTTTTAATCGGGACGAAATTGTTCCCTGCGTACATACCGACGCCTTGAATCGTCGTCCTATAGTTCAGGAATTTGTTAATTAGATTAAAAATGTATATGGTAAACCTCAAGTCCAGAATGGCCGAATTTTTCAAGGGGTGAAATGCGACGTTCGTCGTACTGCGTTAATTAAAAATCAAGAAGTACGCCAGTATTCGTCTTATTTCCTTTAGGAGTTAATTTGTTTTTTAAGTGGTTAGTTTTTCCATAATTTTCGACAAACGGTTAATCCTTTTCTTTAAGGATTAATCGGAAGTAATCCGGTTCTGGATTAATGCTGAGAGTTTCTTATTGGATTTAAATTTTACTGGAACTTTATTAGGAAACGCGTAATAGCATTGGGGTAACGTATATCCAGGGCTTAAGTATGCTTTATACCGAATCTTTTATACGTTTAACTTTTGGCGCTTCCGCTTATTATTGCTGTTATTTCGGCTTGCTTTGGAACTTTTACGACTGCTTCCTTTCGGCCTTTTGCTAAAGGTTTTACTACGTAGCTAATTGTTAATATCCTTAGTTTTTTCCTAATTAAAATCGTTTTAATTAAAAGGGTTTATTAGAGCTTTATGGAAGGTCGGAAAAGTTATTTTAACGTTTTTTACTAACGGTTATAGATTCGTTATGGTTTAATGGTTTAAAAGGTTGGCCTTAACTTTTAGGTAGTTGATTGTCCTATTTTCGATATTATCCTGCTTGAAAAGCATAAATGAATTCGACTAATTAGGTATAATCGGCGTTATTGCTGTATATAATTAATTCGTCTAGATAATTAGCATGGTTATATCGGGAACTCCGTAACGTTAGCCTAGGGCCATGTTTTTTTGTTATTTCGTTATTTATTTATCAAACCTTTTAACGGCCTTTAGGGCCTGCTTTAATCGTTTTTCGTATTCGCGTTTAATGTTTATAAATAATCGGCTGTCGTAGACCTTTTTTGATTGTTATAATTTAGCGTATTAGCCCTTAAGGTCGTTATCTGGACTTAAGTAGGTTTGTTTGATCGATGGGGAAACGTTATTAAGAACCCATTTTATGAGCTCGTTGGAGTTCTTTCGAAAGGTTTTGTATTCCCGGTTTAGATAGGTATAGGTCGTAAAGTTCTGATTGTAGGCTTGTTTGCTTTCGGTCGTTATCTTTAAGGTATTTGTCGGATAACTCGTGTAATCGATTTTTTCGGTGGTTTCTTCGGAAGATAAAGATAAGGATAAAGTTGTAGTGGTCGGGGTGTTGGTTCGCGTTTAAGAACGAATTCGTTTTTTTGGATCGGAGGTAATAACGGGTGTTATAGGTTTAACAGGCCATGGAACGTTTTGATTAGGCTTAATATAATCCTATAGGTTATATCCTTTGGCTTTGGTCTTAAATTCGTCCTTGAATTTGTCCTAGTTTTTAGGACCAGTGTAAATAACTACGGACGTCGTTGGTGCGGTCGCCCTTGTAATTAATAAGTATACAGATAATTGCTACTGATGTACAGCTTATATCGTCTCAGCAACAGCTGATTAATTGATAGATAATACGAATTAAGCGAATGAAACTTTTAATTGTCAGATATGGGGGACGTCAGTTGTGTTGTATTGGATGACTAGCTGCAGGCGCTCTAAAGCACGCACTCCTCATTTTATGGAGTCTAGTCACGGAACCTATATGTTCTGATCAGAGAGAGCCTTTCCGTATATGGGGTGCTAACGCACCCCCTGCGAGCTGACATTATTTAAATTATAGGAAATAATAAGCATATATGTATTAATCTTAGCTTAAGGCATTCGAACCGGCTCGATACTTTTTTTGGGGGTCGAACTCCTTCGAATCCATCGAGCCGTTCTCTTAACTCGATTAGCTCGAAGTACTAATGCCAATTAAACGCTACGAGCCCACCGAGCCAGTTATATAACCTTGGAACCCACATCGGAGATGCGTCCCACAACCTCCGACCGTCTGTCAATCGAGCTAAGGCCTTTGGATATAACATTAAGCCTTTGTTCAAAATTAACATAACTTTTAAAAATGTTTTTAGTAACTGTTTTCTCGTTATTTTCCGCATTTTCCAGGTAATTGCGTATCGGAGATTTAAATTAATCCAAGGCCTCCCTTTAAAGGAACGCTATTACGGTGAGGATTTTGTTAACCTTATTTTCAATATTTTTCAAACCGTAGGTATATTTTGGCCTGAGTTAAAAAGCCTTATACGCTTGCTGTACTATTGTATAGTTCGGACATTTAACCTTAAATTTTAGAACAACGACTGCTAGCATTAAGTTAGTTGCAACGGCGGCCTAAGCAATAAGCTCTTAAACGTAGCCCTTAAGCTGCTAAATACGTCTTTACAGCTATTAGGCCAGAATAAAACCGGTAATTTCGGTGTTGGTCGATATTCCGACAATATTAAATATTATTCAAAATCTAACGCTGCTATTAAATAAAGGTTTGCAGCGTATAACGGTTATAAGCTTAACTAATTATTAAGCCCAAATGGGACGATTTGTATTAATAATAATATCGTAAAAATTTAAATAGCAAAGTAATAACTACGTTTAATAACAATAAATATAAATTTAAGTAATTAGTTATTGTTAAAACCTGGTATTATTTAAACTGTAGGATATAATAAAGATATATATCCTAATTTTGATTTGATAAACCTAAACCGGCTTAAACCTAACCGCAGTAATCGATCTCTTTTAAACCCATTAAATCCCCTTAAGCCATCGTCCTAGCTCAACCGGCTTAAACCGCCAAACTTCTATTAACCTAATGAAATGGTGCAGGGTGCCGGGCCAGGTGGCATGGCTTGGCTGATCAGTTAGTCAGCTCCACATTTGTATTTCTAGGAGCTCTTTCCGCCGGGCGCAACCCCGAGACATGTTCATCACCGTTTATCGTTCATCAATTATCACTTATTTCTATTCCAGAGTTTAGTTCAACACGGACCTAAATACAGTATTTTCGTTTGCCTTTATTACCGCTGCACTCGGTTATTTCATTGTAATACTGGCTTTTGTTAATTGCCGACGAACCTTAATTTCCGATTAACGAGTCGGAAAAAACGGATAGGACGATGTTTTAATTAAATTTATCTGGATTCGAATACGGTTACGATAATAGTTACGGATATAATAACTTAAGCAGCATGCAATTAACGACAGTAATTATAATAAGGACGTAACTTTTTATACGATTAATGAAAAAAAACTGTTAATTTAAGGCTTTATTACGAAAATAATTTTATTCGGACGACGGTAAAAAAGTACGAACGCCGATAGACGATCGATTTTGGAGCATAAATTAATTACTTAAATTTTGAACCGATTACGAAATTTAAGATATTATACGTATTAATAAAAAGATTACGTAGTAAGATAAAATATAAGATTTGATTAATAAAGGCTAAAAAGGATAAGATTACGTCGCTAAAGACGTGGCTATTCGGATTTAAATTAATTAAAATAAGTGCAACGACGATAAAATTAACGATATGGACAAGATAGCAAATACGAACAGAAAAAGGAATAAAGCTATAAAGCTATTTATTTCTTATACGAAAAAAAAATTTCGAAAAAGAAATAGCGTTTTTTAATATAATGTAGGAATTACGAGAAAAATGTTGTAAAATATATTTTGAACCTTTTTAATGTTAATCGGGTTATATTTTATTTAGTTATTGTTAGGCGGTATTATTTATGATTTACCTTTTTTGTAAGTTTAATTATTATAGCGTTTAAGTTAATAATAAAAGCATTAACTAATAAGTTAGAAAAAATGCGATTAAATAATTAGTGACGTAACGATAATTAAGATCAAATTATTCCGACGGATAGTAAATAGAAGAAGTTATTTATATTTTACGTTTGAAAGAAAAGGAAAATGTATTTAAAATAATTATTATAGATTATTATTTACTTTATACTTAAATATATTCCGTTTGGAGTAGTATTTTAAAACTTAATTAATTTAAGGATTAATAGTATTAATGAATTTAAAATAAACTTTAACAGGTTTTTTATAAGTTTATTAAAACTTTTTAAAATTATTATTTAAGTTAAATTATAATACAGAATACTGCTAGTACCGAAATTTCCTAGTGTTACGAAAGGGTAAAATTTTGCTTTAAATATAAATGTTTAGTACCGATTAATGAATAACAGTTACGATAATAGATTTAGCGAAATTAAATTTTAAAGTATTAACAGTTCGATTAAATTTTCAAAGCTAGTTAAGGATACGATTACTTAAGTAAACCTCAAAATGGTTATTAAGATACCGGAAGGACGAAAAATTATATTAGTTTAATGTTACGAACAAGAGGTTCTCCAAGATGAGAATGCTCCTCTGGGACTAGCGCGGACGAGCTCCGGATAAATTACGGAGCTGGCCAAGACCTTGGCGATTTAGTGTGATTTAGTTGATTTAGGACGAGTGGGGTAGATCACGGTAGATTATATAAATTAGAAGTACATTTACCAAAAGATAGGAGAATATATAACGAACGGATTTCCTATATAAATAGTATCCCGATAAATTCGTTTTTTAGTTATTAAATTAAGTTTTTAATTAAAGGTATCGTTTTTCGATTAAGGGAAAAGTCCGTATATTTCTTTAACGAACAGTTTATTAAATTATTTTTCGACTTATTGTTACCTGCAAATCAAAAACTTTTCTCGAATATTAATTACATTTTTAAGTAATTATATAATAAGTTCGTTATATTTTGATAATTTCTTAATTAATAGCCGACGAATAGTTTAAAGCTTAATTAAGTATAAGCTTTTTTAAACCCAGTAAGGACGATATTATAAAACGGCATTCAGAAGATAAACGATATACCCGATTACTTTCGTTAACAAGCGATCGATATTTAAATTAAAACATTTTACTTTTTATTAAAAAAGTTCTTTTTTTAATCGATAATATGGCCCCCGTTAATATTCGGTTTTAAGGAGGACCTTTTTTCCAGTAACAACTTTCTCCAGTTCCAAAGGAAACTATTAAAATTTAAAAAAGTAAACCGGAAAAGGAAAAAAAGGAATCTGATAACCCGAAAGGCAAAAAAAGAAAACTTACGATTGACGATAAATTACGCATTTTGATAACTAAACTTTAGGCTGTAAAAAAGGAAAATGTTAAATTTGTTTGATCGCAAAAGTTTTCGATATTACCTTTATTCGGCGCAAATTAATTCCGCGAAAATATTATTCCACTTTTGATTTATTATAAAATGCTAAAAATTAAAAATTATAAGTTAACCCCCTTAAAACCTTACGACGGTATTACAAATGTAAAAGAATTTTTGGTATAAGTTAAATTTTACTTTAAGTTTTTCGAAAATCTTTTAAGGGAAAATTATTAAAAGGTATTAACTATTACTTAGCTGTTTGCAGAAAAGGTTCTTTAATAATTTTAACTAATTATGAAAAATTATTTCGGGAATTACCTTAACGAATTATCCGATTTTACTAATTATATCTTTAATAACTACAAATACTTAAAAAAATAAATACGAACTTTATTTAAAAATCCAGATAAGTAATAAAATACCGTTAAAAAGCTGTACCTTTTTTAACAAACAAAATTAACGGTTAAATATATTACGGAATTTAATCGCTTTATAACAATTTCTTATTTACCGAAAAGCGCCTTATTTTACCTTTATTACTATAACCTAAAATTACAAATTATAGACGAAAAATATAAAGTACTTAAAATAAATCCTTTTTAAAATTACATTAATAAGGTTATTATTACCGATAAACGTACTTTTAATAAGTACCTAAAAAAAAAGTTTTAACAAAAAAAAGGACGATCGAAACTTTAGCAGCAGACTTTAAAAAAGCAAAAATAAGGATAAAACCCAAAAGAAAGCAAATACCACTTTAAGAAAACCTAAAAAGGATAAGTCGAATATTAAATACTTTAACTGTAACAAAAAAGGCCATTATAAAAACAAATGTCGTTCCTTAGCC
This sequence comes from Monosporascus sp. mg162, assembly GCA_004155945.1. Classification (NCBI taxonomy): domain Eukaryota; kingdom Fungi; phylum Ascomycota; class Sordariomycetes; order Xylariales; genus Monosporascus; species Monosporascus sp. mg162. The sequence goes on from QJNY01000683.1 coordinate 27,448, forward strand.
AAAAGAAACTTAAGGAAAGGAAAAATTTTTCAAAAAAAGTCCCGAACGGCCGAACAAAAAACAAACAATAAAAGCGAAAAAGAAAAAAAAGTTAATTCTACCTCTTTCCAATAAGAATATACTATTGCGACGATTTACTATAAACTAAACGGCGACCCAAAGTACGAACGTTACCCAATTTGCCAGAATTAAATAGTTAAAACCTATAAATAATATCCCAAACAATTAACCTCCAGGGTAGCTATAAAGTTAGAATACGAATATTATTTGGATATACAAAAATACAAAATACATTACGAATATGGCCAAATACGCCCCGACAATTATATGCAAAAAACTCTTAAATCTAGCGAACCTTTAAAACGGGCGGTATATTTTAAAATCGAAGCTTTTAAACAAAACTTTGTTAATAGATACGAACTTTTTTATTTTTCGGCCTGCAACGATAACAATTATCTAATTTACTTTCGGACGAAGAAAAATAACAATTATTGGCCCGGTTGGAACGAAAAAACTTTTACAAAACCTAATAACGACTGCAGATACATCGAAATTCCCCGATAGCCCGAATACCCCCGATCTTATTATTTGCACCCCGATTCGGAACAAAGCCGAAAAGCTATTACTTAGGGTTGCTTACACTATACCCCCATGCAGTACTTAATGCATAAACTTTTGGATATAGGAATAAGCCTTATAAAAATCTCAACTTCGAATCGGAAACCTTTTTAAACATTAAAGATAAAAATTACTAAAGTGAAATATTAAATTAGTTAACGAAAATAATGTATTTACATAAACAATAAATATACCAAATACGTAATTAAGAAAACCCGTAAATAAAAACGCTTTTTAACGAACAAAACTACGAAATTAAAAAACGGTAAAAACTTTCGAAATTAAGGTATCGAAAAATTTTACGAATTAAGACCTTATATAAAGCAAAAAAGAAATTACGAAACTAAATCGAAATTTCTATTTAATATTAAAGCCAAACTTTTAAAGCTATAATTAACTTTAAAGCAGAAAGTAACTTTATTTTACTAACGGTAACCGAAAAACATTATATTCCTTGGAAATGTAAACTAAGGTCTTATAAATTACGGATAATCGACAAAAGTTTTTCCTAATATAATAATAAACGAATTTTTAAAAAAACTGAAAAATTTCCAATATAAATTTAAAAGCACCAAAAATATTTTACCCTGGATATCGCCGATATATCAAGTTATAATGTTATCCTAGAAATGCTATAATTTAATTCCAACAATTTTTTTAATTAATTAAAAAACTTGCTAACTTTCTTAAAATTACGAATTAATTTCTATTAAAAACGGGTCCAAAAAAGTTTACTATATTATCCAAAAAGCCAAGGTATAAAATTTTGCTAATACCATACTTCCAAAATATCAACAATTCGAACGATTTTTTAAGGACAAAAAAAATTACGAACTACCTTTACATAAGTAATAAAATTATCGTATACTTATTAAAAAAGGACATTACCTTAAACTTTATAAAATTTACTACATAAATTTAAAAAAGGCTAAAACCTTACAAAAAAGGATCTAATTAAACTTAAAAAAAGATTACATTTAACTATCCGAATTTTCCGTAAATTACCTTGTACTTATAATACCCAAAATTAAATACGGCAAGCAAAAAATCGACCAAGATGAAAATCCGGTTTATCGACGCATAGTCGATTATCGACAGTTAAACAATATTATTATCAAAAACGGTTATCTTTTAATTTTAATAAATACCTTAAAGGAAAACGTAAATAAAGCTAAATAATTTACTGCTTTAAACCTTCGAAACGGGTATTACCTTATTAAAATAATTAAAGGAAAAAAAATAAAAAACTTACTTTCGAACGATATACGGGCATTACGAATACCAAGTTATGCATTTAAAATTTACTAACGTCCCTATTAATTCCCAACGCCTAATTATAATTATATTTAGGAAATTCCTAAATAAATATATTTTTGTTTACCTCGACGACATCCTCATTTATTTTAAAACGTTAAAAGAATATAAAAAATATGTTTTCCAAATTTTTAAAGCTTTAAATAAAGTAAATATCCAAATTAACCCCGTTAAAAGTGTATAACATATGTAAAAATTAAATTATCTAGAATTTACCCCTACTTCCGGTTAAATTTAAATCTAAAACTTTAAATTAAAAGCAATTAAAAACTGGCCCATCCTTAATAAAGCAACCGTTACCGATATCCGGCAAATCTTAAAATTTACGGGTTACGTACGTAATTTAATTAAGGGATATAAAAATATTATTAAATCATTAACGAAATTTACTATTAAGGACTATGTTGAAAAAAATTCGAACTTTTAAAAAAAAACTAAAGAAACTTTTTAGCTATTTAAAAATAAAATTACCAAAGCGTTAATAATAAAATTGCCTAACGCCGACAAAAAGAAATGCCTAAAAATAAACGCCTCAAATTATGCCTTGAGCGCAATTTCAAAGCAATTTCAAAGATAATAAAAAGTGGTATTTAGTAACCTATTATTTTAAGGCTTTTCGAAACGTAAAACTTCGATATAAGATCTACGACAAAAAGCTGCTAGCCATTATTAACATTCTTAAAAAATAAAAACTTTTTCTTAACGGAACCAAAAAACTTTTCGATATTTACTTAAATTATAAAAACTTTACCCGGTTTATAACGACTTAAAAATTAAACAAACGTTACGAAACTTAAATAATTTTCTTATCGAAATACAACTTCCAAATTTATTATATCAAAAAAAAATTATTTAAACAAATATTTTAAATCGCAAAAAAAATTATAATTCTAAAATTCCGAAACGTCGAATATAAATACTGCAACAAAATAAGGACAGTACCTTACGGTTATATAAAATACTAAAATAACTTACCTTAAAACTTTTAACGAAATTCCGAAATTCCTATAATGAGGAAAAGCAAAAAAAAGTGCAATAATTAAATAAATAACTTAAAAACCAACTATTATACCGTAACAAAATCTATATTTTTCGAAATTAATAAAAGCAATTCGTTAAGAAATTCCACAAAAATCCGTTATATGAATATTAAAATATTTTTAAAACTATTAAACAATTACAAGAAAAATATAACTTTTTAAAACTTCGACGAACTGTTAAATAAGTAATTAAGGATTACAATATTTGCAATAAAACAAAAACAACCCGACATAAGCCTTATAAACTTTTACAGCTTATAAATATTCCAAAAAAAACTTGGAACATTATTATTTGGGATTCTATTACCAGTTTACCTTTATCAAAAAACCCCGTTACTAGAATTTAATGTAATAAAATATAAGTAATCGTTAATAAACTTACCAAATATAAGTACTTTTTACCTTTTAAAAAAAACGTAACGGCAAAATAACTAATTTACGCCTTTATCCGATATTACTTCGACAAATATAAGATACCAAAAAAAGTTATCTTAAATAAAAACAAAACTTTTTATATTAAAATTTGGTACCAGTTTTTTCAAACAAATAAACGCTAAATTTAAATTTTCTACAGCATACCACTTATAAACAAATAAATAAATAAAACGTTTAAATTAAATATTAAAGTAATATTTAAAAAATTACATTAATTACTAACAGAATAATTAGGTTAAATTTTTTCTACTGGCTTAAATATCTTATAATACCTTTATTAACGAAAATATAAGTATTTTTCCCTATAAAGCGGTATATAGTTTCTAACTAAAAACTTAACGGCCAAAACAGCCATTAAATAAAGCTTCAAAATTAACCACGAAAACTTTTCGAGCAAAATCGGTAATAATTAAAATCCAAGCAATATAAGTCCACTTATAAAATAAATTACGATTTCTTTAATAAAAAATAACCCAGTATTATAATAAAAAAATTAAAAAATTAATTTTATCGAAAAAAAAACAAAGTTTATTTATTACGCCAAAAACAAAACGCAACTTAGAACATTTTTCAAATTAAAACAAAAAAACCTAATAATAAGTTTAATTTTAAAAAGCTTAATCCGTTTAAAATCGATAAAGTTATTTCCAAAACTAACTACCGACTATTATTACTTAAAATTATAAAAATATAACCTATTTTTTATATCTTTTTACTTAAATTAGCACCTAAAAACGCCTTGCTGAAAACCAATTTGGAAATCGAAAAAAATAACGATAAGTACGAAATTAAACGAATACTGGATTTCAAGGTAATTAAAAACAAGGTCTAGTATTTAATCAAATAAAAGGAATACCCATACGAAAAAAAAACTTAAAAACCCTTTAAGTACCTAACGAACGCAAAGGACCTAGTTAAAATATTTTACCGCTAAAATCCTAACCGACCTTTTTTAACGCGGCTAACGTCGCAAAAAACAACGTCCCAGCATTTAAATCCAGTTTTAAAGCGTTCTAATCGAAAGAAATAAACGCCTTTACTATAGCGTCCATTTCAAAAATAAGCTGAACTTGCTTTACTTTTATATAACGTTATTCTTTTTCCAATTTCTCTTGTTTTTCCAGTTAATTTAATTCATATCCTTTTTTCAAAATCGCAATAGCTTTTTTTTTAATACGTTTTATTAAAAACGTAAACGTTTTAATCGCCCAAAAAACTTTTACAATTTTTCTTTTTGCCGACGGAACGTTTCCTTCTAATGCTAGCGCAATTTATCCAATTTTTTCTTAATTACTTCCTGATACGCTAAAAACCCATCCTCGATTTTATGCTGCTTTTGTTGCAACCGATTACGTTCTTTATTAATTTTCGACAAAGAATTTATAGTTAATACGTTACAAAATGAACGTTAACAACGAATACAGTTGTTATAACTCGGAATGCCGACTATATAAAAACAATCAAAATTACTAAAACGAACGTAATTCAAATAAGAAAATGCTTTAACGCCAAAACTTTTAATCGAATCAACTGGATTATTTCGGGATTTTCGTTAATTGGAACGAGATTTCTCCTTTTACTTATTTATTCGACTTATCATAATAAATCCAATTAATTAAAAAAAGGAAATAGTAAAAGGCGGTTTTAAGTAAAGGGATATTTACTTTTTTTTATCTTTGGGACAAAGATTCTTAGAAAAAGGGAATAATGTTACGAACTAAAGGTTTTCCAAGATAAGAATGTTCCTTTGGAATTAACGCGGACGAACTCCGGGTAAATTACGGAACTGGCTAAGACCTTAATAATCTCATGTAATTTAGTTAATCTAAGACGAATAGGGTAAATCACGGTAAATTACATAAATTAAAAGTACACTTACTAAAAAATAAAAGGATATATAACGAACGGATTTCCTATATAAATAGCACTCCGGTAAATTCGTTCTTTAGCTATCAATCTAAGCTTTTAATCAAAGGCATCGTTCTTCGATTAAGGGAAAAGTCCGTAAATCTCTTTAACGAAGAGTTTACTAAATTATTCTTCGATCTATTGTTACCTGTAAATCAAAAACCCTTTTCGGATACTGATCACACTTCCAGGTGGTTATGTAACAGGTTCGTTACATCTAAACCTTAAAATTATGTATAAAATTAGAAATATTTATACCAAACGTTATTTTTTTGTATTTATTAATTAATTTAATTACGATTTCCTTATTAATATTATCGATAAACTTTCGTTTTTTATAGTTTTTCCGGATTTATCGACCTTTCCAGATTTTTGTTTTTTAGTAATTAAAATTCCCGATCAGCTTAAAAGAGTTAACAAATTGTTTACAAAATATAAGATTAAGAAATTTAAGATAACCGCCCAGTTACTTTATTGGATTAATAGCCCTTTTATAAAAAACTGGATTAAAGATGTACTTGATAATATAACTTAATAAAACGAAACGTTTAAGCGTATTTTAAAGATTTTTAAGCTGTAAAATTTAAAGTAAATTCGGACCGTTAAGGATTGATTAAGAATTTTGACAGAATAAGCTTAACGCGGTATTTCTGATTATATTTATAAATATTATTTAAAGCATGCTGTTAAGGTAAAAGATATTTTAGAAAAACTTAAGCAAAAGGGTAAGATAATTATTAAGGACGAATATATTAAAAGCTGACTGGAAATGTTATCTGTTGACTATTTCGAAAAGATTTTTAACAATTCGTTCATAAAATTAAAGGATTTGTACATAATTAGTTACGATAATATTTCGATATTGATTAAACATTAGGCTTTGAATGAAGTAAAATTCCTTAAATATAAAGGACGTAGGCGATAATAAGGAAATATCCGTTTCGATATTAATTAAGAAAAAAGGAACGGTTTAACCCGATTTAATAGTTTAAGTAATAAAGACCAAAAAGCTTTTAACCGTAATAAAAATTATTTAACCATATTAATTAAGTATTAAAACTTACGAATACGCTTTAAAATTTAAAGATCGTATAGTCCCGATAAATTTAAAACTTAAAGGCTTTTAAAGAAGAAATGCGTAACCGAAAGGTAACCCGGATATTATAATATTATATTTCGTTAGAACAGGAAATACCTTAGGTATATAACTATAATACTAACCCGTCGATCAATACAGTTAGTTTCCAGCCGGATAATTATATTCGATTAAGTTTTTACCGTGGATAAGATAGATACCGAGGCCGAAGAGGTTATTGTAAAGGTTATCAAAATTAAGAAGGGTGTTTTGGTAACCTTAATTAAGGTACCTGTTGGTTTTGCTTAAAGCTAAAATATATTATATAAAAATGCTTTTTATTTTTTAACATGGAAATTATAGGATTAGTCTTATTTGCCGACGATAAATATATTATTTTCCTTAGATTTCCGGAAGATAAAGTAACGTTAAGTATAATTTAATTCCTTTAAGTCCTTAAAAACCAGGTGATCAAGTAACAGATCTTAATTTAGAAAATAATCTTAAAATGGATCTATAATTCGCTAGTTTTTCTTACCTGATTTAAGGGAAAGATGCGGTACTTTGATCGCCGAGACGATATTTTTAAAGGAATAAATAATTAATTAATTAACTCCGACCCGGATATTTAATAATTTAACTAAACCTTAAAAGCATATTACGATCTTAAAACCAAATCGATAAAAGCCCGACATTAATCAAAATAGAATAACCGAAATTAACATAACCCATTTCGTCGACCATCACGGAAAGCCATTTTATAAAAACGTACCGTTACGTAAATGGCTATAAAGTAATCTAACCGAAAGTAAAAGTACCAGCCATTTAGAGGAAATCAAAGGCCTGGAGATCGGCGACTTTGATTAGCCGACTATGCAAATTAGCGTTATAATAGCCTAACGTTTTAAAGATAAAAAAAAGAAATTAAAAGGCGTAAAAGAAAACAAAACCGAATACAAAATTAATAACGACGAATTAATATATAAAGGGCTATCGTTTTATAATATGGAAATCGGCGCTTAGATAAATAATGCTCCTTAAATAAATGTTAATACTCTTTAAATAAACGATATTATTTAAACGGATCACATCTTTACTTATAAAGGCCTAATCGATAAATATATAATCAAACTTTAAGAAGAAAAGATTCGGAAAAACTTTAAAAGAAAGTTTGAAATTACTTAGTCCGAATTAATCGAAATTTACCCAAACTTCGGAAAAGCTCTTAAGAATTTTATAACTGCTAAAACTTTAAAGGCACTTAATTGTAAAAACAAAAAAAAGAATAAGATAACCAGGGTTAAAATACGAAGATTAAAAGTCCCAAAACCAAAAAAAAACCCGCTAAAATCTTTATTCTGGATATCGGTTACAAAGTAAAAAGCCAAAAGGAAGTTAAAGTTTTATCGATTTAATAATATAATGCAGTTAAATACATTATCCCCTTATTTAAACTAGCAATCAAAATAAGCTACGGAAGTAGCAAGGACGTAATTAATGGAATTATCGATACTAAAGCCGAATCGAGCGTTATAATCGCGTTATACCTCAAACGGCATGGACTAGCTATACGATAAACCCGCGTATCATTTTTAGGCTTTAATTCTCAAAAAAGATTCCATTCGAAGGTATTATTAAAGCCCCCGTTTAGCTAGATAACCGATTAATCACTATTCTTTTATTTATCGTTAATAACCATTACGCTACGCAGCCATTAATCCTAAAATTTAACTTTATGGCCAAATCGAAGATAACGCTTAATATGGACCCGGAAGGAATAAAAGGAATCCTAAAGTTTGGCCCGTCGAAGATCATTATTTTTTTGGTTTTTATAGGGCGTATTACGCGCAGTATTCGTATTAACGAAAAACCTAAAAAAAGCAGCCGGTAAAACAGTAAACCGCTTTACTAGCGAAAACAGGCTTACGAATAAAGAGATAAATAAGCAAGCTATCTGACGGAAGGCCATAGGGCGTGTATGGCAACAATTTTCTAGTGGGTCATTAGCCCAATACAGAAGGGGCTAGCGCTGAAGGTCCACTGAAGCTCCACTAAAGCTCCACTAAGTTGCGCTACTTCACAGAAACGCGGTTGCGAAGGTGCTCTGAGTGTACAACTTCCTGCTTCATATCATCGTTAATA
>QJNY01000684.1:0-35922 GCA_004155945.1 Monosporascus sp. mg162
CGACGGGCCAAACTCCAGGGTTCCTTCCATCACGTCCGGGTCCATATTAAGCGTCATCTTCGATTTGGCCATGAAGTTAAGTCCCAGGATCAATGGCTGCGTAACGTAATGGTCACTAACGACAAACAATAAAATAGTGATTAATCGGCCAGCTAACCAGACGGGAGCCTCGACAATGCCTTCGAATGGAGTCCTTTTCTGAGAATTGAAGCCCAAGAACGATACGCGGGTCTGTCGCATGGCCAGTCCATGTCGCTTGACGTACGACGCAACTATAACGCTCGATTCTGCTCCAGTGTCGATAACTCCACTGATCAGATCCTCGCCGCCTCCGTGGCCTACTCTAACTGCCAGTCTGAACAAGGGGGTGATGTATTCAGTTGGACTGCATTGCTGGATCGACAGGACTTTGGCTTCCTTTTGGCTCTCTGGTTTGTAACCGATATCCATGGTAAGGATCCTAGCAGGTCTTCTTGCTTCTGGGACTTCTGATCCTCGCACTTCAGCCTCGGTCATCTTGATCGTCTCCTTGTTCTTGCGACTAAGTGCCTCCAGAGTCTTAGCGGCCATGAAATTCTTGAAAGCCTCTCCGAAGTCTGGGCAGACCTCGATCAATTCGGACCAAGTAATCTCAAACTTCCTCTTGGAGTTCTCCCGGATCTTCTTCTCCCAGAATTTGACTACATGCTTAGCGATCAGGCCTCCATGGGTAAGGGTGTCATCCGTCTAGGTCCCATCGTCTGCTTATGGGGTACTGGCATCTATCTAGGGGGTGTTATCTGTCTGAACGCCGACTTCCATATTGTGGAACGTGGGTCCCTCGTACATCAGTTCGTCGTCATCAGTCTCGTACTCGATCTTGTTCCTTTTTGTGCCTTCAGATTCGTCTTCGTCATCCCTGGAACGCTTGGCCATCATGACGCTAGTAAGCACAGTCGGCTGATCAGAGTCGTCGATCTCCAGGGCTCTGATTTCCTCCAAATGCCGGGTGCCTTTGCTCTCGATGGGGTCACTCCATAGCCATTCACGCAACGGTGCCTCTCTATAAAATGGCTCTCCATCATGGTCGACGAAATGGGTCATGTTAATCTCGGTCACCCTGTTCTGATCAGTATCGGGCTCCTATCGATTTGGCTTCAAGATCGTAATATGCTTCTAAGGTTCAGCTGGACTATTGGTATCCGGGTCAGGGCTGGTTGATTAACTGTTTACTCCCCTGAAGATATCGTCTCGCCGATCAAAGTACCGCATCTTCTCCTTAAGTCGGGCAGGGAAAGCTGGCGAACCATGGATCCATTCTGAAATCTTCTTCCAAATTAGGATCTGCTGCTCGATCGCCTGGCTCTTAAGGACCTAAGGGAACTGAATCATGCCTAACGTTGCTCTATCTTCCGGGGATCCAAGGAAAATGGTGTATCCATCGTCGGCGAGTGAAACCAGCCCTGTAGTTTCCATATTGAAAAACAAACGGCACTTCTGCATAATATGTCCTGGCTTCAGGCAGAACCAACAGGTACCTTAATCAGGGTTGCCAAGGCGTCCACCTTAACCTTGATAACCTCCACGGTAGCCTCCTCGACTTCGGTATCCACCTCGTCCACGGTAAGGACTTAGTCGAGTATAATCATCCGCCTGGAAACTAACTGTATTGATCGATAGGTCGGCACCATAGTTATATGCCCAAGGTACCTCCTGTCCTGGCAGTGCGTAGTACTGTGATGTCCGGGCTGCCTCTCGGTTGCGCATCTTTTCTTTAAAAGCCTTTAAGTTCTGGATCTGTCGGGCCTATGCGATCTTTAGGTCCTGCAGCGCACTCGTAATCTCTGACACCTGATCAATACGGTTGGATGGTTTCGGTCGCGGCTAAGGGCTCCCTGGTCGTTATTGCTTGGGCTGTTAAGTCGGGTTGGACCGCTCCTTTTCTTTTTGATCAATATCGAAGCGGACACCTCCTTACTGTCGCCCACGTCCTTCATGTCTAAGGAATCCTGCCTTATTTAAGGCCCAATCTCTGATCAATGTCGAAGCATTGTCGTAGCTGGTTGCGTACAGGTCCTCTAGCTTCATAAACGAATTGTTAAGAATCCCTTCGAAACAGCTAGCGGATAGCCCTTCCAGTAAGCTTTCAGTATACTCGTCCTTGGTAACTATCTTGCCTTTCTGCTTAGCTTCTTCCAGGATATCTCTCACCCTAGCAGCATGCTCCAGACAGTACTTATAAACGTGATCAGGGACACCACGTTAAGCTTGCTTCGTCAAAGTCCTCAATCGATCCTTGGCGGTCCGAATCTGCTTTGGGTCCTGCAGCTTAAAAGTCTTCAGGATGCGCTTAAACGCTTCGTCCCACTGGGTCACATCATCAAGTACAGCTTTAACCCGGTCTTTCATAAAGGGGCTGTCAGTCCAGTAAGGTAACTCGGCGATCATCTCAGATTCCTTAAGCTTGTACTTCGTGAACAATCTGTTAACCCCTTCAAGCCAGTCGGTAGCTCCAATTCCTGAAAAGCGAAGGTCCGGGAAGGCCGATAAATCCGGGAGGACTATAAGAGACGAAAGCTTGTCCATGATGTCAGCAGGGAAATCGTACTCAGATTGATCAATAGGTCCAAAGGGTGTAACGTCCGGTATAGGTACTTCCAGTCCTGTAAATAACTCTAAATTCTGGGCTGATATAAGCTCTCGTCCTTGCGGTAAGTTAACAACGATTCTTGGGTTCGTTTGGGTAATCGTATCCTTGGCTGGCTTTGGGGATCCAATCGGACTGCTAGTATTCTGGGGTTCAGTCTCGCTAGGCTCACTGTCGTAAAAGTTCTCTGTCGATCGGTATTAAGCGGTCGTATCTAGGGGGTTCTAACCTTTCGTAAGGTTAGGGAAGTTCGGTGCTAGCAGTAATCCGTGATATGAATAAACCTAAGTAGCAATCTTAGAAAGCTTCGATGGGCCTCTGGAAAACCTGCTAAAGCCTATCTCAGACTAATTAGTGCTACCAGTCCTTAAATCACTTGGGTTCTGAGATACTATTCCAACGGGAGTATGTCTAGGCATAAGGTAGATAACTGTCCGCGATAATTGTCTTAAGTACACTTTCCCTCTTTTTCGGACCTAAGAGGCAGGCGACTTCCTCCTTTTACCATCCGTCCGAATAGCCTTATCCTAATCATCGCTACGTCGCTGGTCATCTAATCGCACCTTTTCCAACTTGCTAATCAATACCTTTACTGCCAACCTGAGCGCCATAACACTTAAGCTTAACAGAAGAAGTAAATCCCAAATAATACCGCCTAACAATAACCAAATTAGATGCTGTCCGATCAGCGCCAAGAAGGTCCAAAATGTGTTTTGTAACGTCTCTCTCCTAATTCCTGCATTATGTTAAGGGACGCTATTCCTTTTTCGGTACTCTCCTTTCGCATGTAAAATAAGTAACTCCACAACCCTATTCCTTTTTCTGCTCGTGTTCGCTGTCCTGTCCATATCGTCAATCTTGTCGTCGCTGCACTTGTTCTAATCAGTCCAAATCCTAATAGCCACGTCGCCAGCGACGCAGTTTTAGCTTTTTCAGCCCTTGTCAATCAAATTTCATAGTCTATCTTGCCACGTAATTTTCCTGTCAATGCGTATAGTGTCCTGAATTGCGCAATCGGTCCAGAACTTGGGTGATCAGTCCATGCTCCAAAACCGGTCGCCTGTACGCGCTCGTACTCCTTTACCGTCGTCCGAATAAAGCTGTTCTCGTGATAAGGCCTTAATTTAACAGCTTTCTTTTATTGATCGTACAAAAGGTCGCGTCCTTGTCATAGTCGCGGTCGTCAATTGCATGCCGCTCAAGTCATCGTATCCGTAGCCATTGTCGTAGTCGTAGTCGTATTCGAATCCAAATGCATCTGATCAGAACCTCGTCCCTTCCGTTCCTTCCGACTTGTTAATCGGAGATTGAGGTCCGTCGGCAGCTAACAAAAGCCAGTATCCTCTCCTTGGCAGCCACTTGAATTGGGACGGGGAGACTCAGTTCCGATCAGAGCATCTTTGATGGGCGGGTCACGATAAAATAGCCGAGTGCAGCGGTAATGAAGGCAAAACAAAAACACTGTATTTGGGGTCCGAGTTGAATCAGACTCTAGAATAGAGATGTGTGTGTCTGAACGATGATCGATCGGTAAAAACAAAGGTGATGAACAGGTCTCGGGGTTGCGCCCGATGAAAGAGCTCCTAGAAATACGCATGTGGAGCTGACTAACTGATCAGTCAAGCCATGCCCCCTGGCCCGGCACCCTGCACCATTTCACTGGATAAAACATTTTATCCCTTATTAAAGAAATCCTTTTTTTAATTCTTTAATCGATAACATGGCCCCCTTTATTATTCGGTTTTAAGGAAAACCTTCTTTTTTTCTGCAACAATTTTTCCCGGCTTTTAAGGAAACTATTGAAGTCCAGGAAAACGAACCGGAAAAGGAAGGAAAGGAATCCGACAGCCCGAAAGGTAAGGAAAAAGAATTTACGATTGACGACAAGCTGCATATCTTGATAACTAAATTTCAGGCGGTAAAAAGGGAAAATGCTAAATTCGCTCGACAGCAAAGGTTTTCGATATTGCCTTTATTTAGCGCAAATTAATCCCGCGAAAATATTATTCTACCCCTTGCTTATTATGAAATGCCAAAAGTTAAAGGCTATAAACCAACCCTTCTAAAACCTTACGACGGTATTACAGATGTAAAAGGATTTTTGGTCCAGGCCAAACTTTATTTTAAATTTTATAAAAATTTTCTAACGGAAGATTATTAAAAAATGATGGTTATCTTTTAGTTGTTTGCTGGAAAAATTCTTTTATAATCCGAACTTATTATGAACAACTACCTTATAAATTACCTTAACCAATTTTCCGACTTGATTAATTATGTTTTCGGCAATTATAAACATTTTAAAGAAAAAATGCAAGCTTTATTTAGAGATTCCGATAAAAAACAGCATACGGTCGAACAGTTGCACCTTTTCCAGCAAATTAAGTTAGCAGCCGAATATGCGATTGAATTTAATCGCTTTGCATCAATTTTTAATCTCCCGGAAAGCGTATTGTTTTATCCTTTTTATAACGGCCTGAAATTATAAGTTAAAGATAAAATGTACAAAATGCCTAAAACTGGCCCCTTCCAGGATTATATTAACAAAACCATCATTGCCGATCGACGTACTTTTAAAAGATATTTGGAAAAAAAGAGATCCGATAAGAAAAAGAACGATCGAAGCTTTAGCAGCAAGTTCCAAAAAAACAAAAACAAAAATAAAACCTAAAAAAAAACGAATACCACTTTTAAAGAACCTAAAAAGAATAAGTCGAATGTTAAATGTTTTAATTATAATAAGAAAGGCTATTATAAGAACGAATATCGTTCCCTAACTAAAAGGAACTCCAGGAAAAAAGGGATTCCTTAAAAGAAAGCCCGAACGGCCGAATAAGAAATAGATAACGAAAGCGAAGAAAAAAAGGAAATTAATTTTACCTTTTTCCAATAGGAATATACTATCGCGACGACCTACTATGAACCGAACGGCGACCCAGAGTACGAGCGTTGCCCGATTTGCCAGAATTAAACAGCCAAAGCTTACAAATATTATTCCGGATAACCAACTTCCAGGGTAGTTATAAAGTTAGGATGCAGATATTATTTGGATATGCAAAAGTACGAACTATACCATAAATGCGGCCAGAAGCGCCCAGAACTTAATAACCATAAGCTGAAGGCCCCTAAACCCGAAAAACCCCCAAAACGGACGGTATATATCAAAACCGAATAAGATCCTGTTAATGGGCATAATTTTCTTTATTTCTCAGCTTGCACCGATAACGATTATTTGGTTTACTTTCGAACTAAGGAAAATAACGATTATTGGCCCGGCTGGGACGAAAATACCCTTACCGAGCCTGATAACGATTGCAGATGTATCGAAATTCCCCGATGGCCCGAATACCTTCGATTTTGTTATTTACACCCCGATTCGGAACAAAGCCGAAAAGCTATTGCTTAGGGTTGCTTATGCTATACCCCTATGCTATGCTTGATGCATAAACTTCTGGATATGGGAGCAAGCCCTGCAAAAACCTTAACTTCGAATCGGAAACCTTTTTAGACGTTAAAGGTAAAAATCATTAAAGTGAAATACCAAATTGGCCAACGAAAATGGTATACTTGCATGGACGATAAGTGTACCAAATACGTAGTTAAAAAGGCCCGCAAATGGAAACGCCTTTTAGCGAACAAAATTACGAAGTTAAAAAACGGTAAAGGCCTTCGAAATTAAGGCATCGAAAAGTTTTACGAACTAAGACCTTATGTGAAGCAAGAAAAGGATTACGAAGCCAGATCGAAATTCCTATTTAGTACCGAAGCCAAACCTTTAGAGTTATGATTGACTTTGGAGTAGAAAGCAACTTCATTTCGCCAGCAGTGGCCGAAAAATATTATATTCCTTGGAGATATAAATTAAAGTCCTATAAATTACGGATAGTTAATGAAAGTTTTTCCCAGTACGATAGTAGACGAGTCCTTAAAAAAACTGAAAAACTTCCAATATAGATTTAAGGGCATTAAAAGCATTTTACCTTGGATATCGCCGACATTTCAGGTTATGATGTTATCCTGGGAATACCATAGCTTAATTCCAGCAACCTATTAATTAACTGGAAAATTCGCCAGCTCTTTTGGAATTACGAATTAACTCCTATTAAAAAAAGGTCCAAAAAAGTTTGCTACATAATCCGAAAAGCCAAGGTATTAGACTTTGCCAGTACCATACCCTTAGAGTATCAGCGATTTAAACGAATTTTTAAAAACAAAGAAAATTACGAACTGCTTTTACATAGATAATGGGATTATCGCATACCTATTAAAAAAAGATATTACCCCAAGCTTTATAAAATTTACCACATAAATCCAGAAAAGGCAAAGGCCTTATAAAAAAGCATCCAGTTGGATTTAAAAAAAGGTTATATTCAGCTATCCGAATTTTCCGCAGGTTACTTTGTATTTATGGTACCCAAAATCAAAGATGGCAAACAGAAAATCGACCAAAATGGAGATCCGGTCTATCGACGCGTGGTCGATTATCGACAGTTAAACGATATTACCATTAAAAACGGATATCTTTTAACCTTAATAAATACCTTAAAGGAAAACGTAAGCAAAGCTAAATGGTTTATTACATTAAACCTTCGAGACGGGTATTACCGTATTAAAATAACAAAAAAAAAAGAATAGAAAACTACCTTTCGAACAATATACGGGCATTACGAATACCGAGTTATGCCTTTAGAACTTATTAACGCCCCTGCCAGTTTCCAACGCCTGATTATAACCATATTTAGGAAATTCCTAGATAAATATGTTTTTGTCTACCTCGACGACATCCTTATCTATTCTGAAACGCTGGAAAAGCATAAGAAACATGTTTTCCAAATTCTTAAAGCTTTAAATAAAGCAAATATCCGAATCAACCCCGCCAAAAGTGTATGGCATACGCAGAAATTAAATTATCTAGGATTTACCCTTACCCCCGGTCAAATTCAAATCCAGAACTCTAAATTGGAAGCAGTTAAAAACTGGCCTATCCTTAATAAGGCAACCGTTACCGATATCCGACAGATCTTAGGATTTACGGGTTACGTACGCAACTTGATTAAAGGATATAAAGATATTATTAAACCTTTAACGAAATTTATTATTAAGGAATATATTAAAAAAGAATTTGAACTTTTAAAGGAAGCCAAGGAAGCTTTTTAGCTACTGAAGGACAAAATTACCAAAGCGCCAATAATGAGATTGCCTAACGCCAATCGAAAGAAACGCTTAAAGATAAACGTTTCAGATTATGCCCTGGGCGTAGTTTTGGAACAATAAAAAGATAATGGGAAATGGTACCCAGTGGCCTATTATTTTAAGGCCCTTCGAAACGTAAAGCTTCGATACAAGATCTACGACAAAGAGCTGCTAGCGATTATTAATGCTCTTAAAAAATAAGAACCTTTTTTCAGCGGAACCAAAAAGCCTTTCGATATTTACTTAGATTACAAAAACCTTACCCGGTTTATGACGACTTAAAAGCTAAACAAACGTTACGAGATTTGGATAATTTTCTTGTCAAAATATAATTTCCGAATTTACCATATTAAGGGAAAAAAAAATATCCAAGCAAATATCTTAAGTCGTAAAGAAGATTATAATTTTAAAGTCCTAAAACGCCGAATGCAAGTGTTGCAACAGATTAAAGACGGTACCTTACGGTTGTATAAAATACTAAAGCAACTTATCCCAAAACTTTTAACGAAATTCCGAAATTCCTATAATAAGGAAAAGCAAAAAGAAGTGCAACAATTAGATGGACAACCTGAAAACCAGCTGTTATACCGTAGCAAAATCTACATCCCTCGAAACCAACAAAAGCAATTCGTTAAAAAGTTCCATGAAAATCCATTATACGGATATTAAGGTATCTTTAAAACCACCAAACGATTGCAGGAAAAATACGACTTTCCAGAACTTCGACGAACTGTTAAGTAGGTAGTTAAGGATTGCAATATCTGCAACAAGGCAAAAGCAGCCCAACATAAGCCCTATAAACTTTTACAGCCTACAGATATTCCAAAAAAGGCTTGGAACATTATTATTTGGGATTTTATTACCGGTTTACCCCTATCAAAAGACCCCGTTACTGGAGTTTAATATAATGGAATATGGGTAATCGTTAACAGATTTACCAAATATGGGTACTTTCTACCTTTTAAAGGAAACGTAACGGCAAAATAACTGGCTTACGCCTTTGTCCGATATTACCTCGACAAACATAAGATACCAGAAAGAATCATCTTAAATAGAAACAAGCTTTTCATATCAAAATTTGGTACCAGCTTTTTCAAGCAAATAGGCGCCAAGCTTAAATTCTCGACAGCATACTACCTACAGACAAATGGACAAACAAAACGTTTAAATCAAACGTTAGAACAATACTTAAAAAGTTATATTAACTACCAGCAAGATAACTGGGTTAAACTTCTTCCACTAGTTCAAGTAGCTTATAATACCTTTATTAACAAAAATATAGGTATTTCTCCCCATACAGCGGTATATGGTCACCAAGCAAAGATTCAACGGCCAGAACAGCTACTAAACGAAGCTCCAAAATTAACCGCAAAAGCTTTTCGAGCAAAAACAGTAGCAACGGAAATCCAGATAATACAGGTCCGCCTACGGAATAAATTACAATTCCTTTAACAAAGGATAACCTAATATTATAATAAGAAAAGAATTAAAAGACCAATTCTATCGAAAGGAAACAAGGTCTATTTATTACGCCAAAAATAAAACGCAACTTCGAACATTTCTTAAATCAAAACAAAAAGGCCCAATAACAAGCTCGATTTTAAAAAGCTTGGTCCGTTCAAAATTAATAAAGTTATTTCCAGGATTAACTACCGACTATCACTACCCAAAACAATAAAAATACACCCTGTTTTCCATATCTCTTTGCTTGAACCAGCACCCAAAAACGTCCCGCTGGAAACCAGTCTGGAAGTCGAAAAGGATAACGATAAGTACGAAATTAAATAAATACTGGATTCCAAGGTAGTTAAAAACAAGGTCTAATATCTAATTAAATAAAAGGATTACCCATACGAAAAAAACACTTGGGAACCCTTTAAACACTTAACGAATACGAAGAACCTAGTTAAGACGTTTTACCGCCAGAATCTTAACCGACCGTTTTTAATGCGGCCAACGTCGCAAGGGATAGCAGCCCAATACTCAAATCCAGCCCTAAGGCGTTCTAATCGAAAGAAATAAACGCTTTTGCCATGGCGTCCATCTTAAAAACAAGCTAAGCTTGCTTTGCTTTTATACGGCGCTGTTTTTTTTCCAATTTTTCTTATTCTTCCAGTTAATTTAATTCATATCCTTCCTTTAAAATCGCAATGGCCTTTTTCTTTAATACGTTTTGTTAAAGGCGTAAGCGTTTTAATCGCCCAATAAACTCCTACGATTTTTCTTTTTGCCGACGAAGTGTTTCCTTTTAACGCTGGCGCAATTCATTTAACTCTTTCTTAATTACTTCTTGATATGCCAAAAACCTATCTTCGACTTTACGCTACTTTTGCTGCAACCGATTACGTTTTTTATCAATTTTCGATAAGGAATTCATAGTTAATACGTTACAAGATAAACGTTAACGACGAGTACAATTGTTACAACTCGGAATGCCGACCGTATAAAAACAATCAAAATTACCAAGGCGAACGTAATTCGAATAAGGAAATACTTTAACGCCAAAACTTTTAATCGAATCAGCTCGATTGTTTCGGGATTCCCGTTGGTTAGGACGAAATTTCCCTTTTTGCTTATTTATTCGACCTATCATAATAAATCCAGTTAGCTGAAAAGAAACAGCAAAAGGCGGTTTCGAACAAAGGGACATTTACCTTTTTTTTATCTTTGGGATAAAGATTCTTGGAGAAGGGGAATAATGTTACGAACTAAAAGTTCTCCAAGATAAAAATGCTCCTTTAAAATTAGCGCGGACGAGCTCCGGGTAAACTACGGAGCTCGCTAAGACCTTGGTAATTTAGTGTAATCTAGTTGATTTAGGACAAGTGGGGTAGATTACGGTAGATCACATAAATTAGAGGTACACTTACCAAAAGATAGGAGGATATATAACGAACGGTTTTCCTATGTAGATAGCACCTAGATAGATTCGTTCTTTAGCTATTAATCTAAGTCTTCAATCAAAAGGCATCGTTTTTCGATTAAGGGAAAAATCCGCAAATCTCTTTAGCGAACAGACTTTTGAATCATTCTTCGCCCTATTGTTACCTGCAAATCAAGAATCCCTTTCGGATACTGCTTATACCTCCAGGTGGTCGTATAACAGGTTCGTTACAATTACGGGTTATAAACGTAAGTTTCCCGTACGTTCCGCGTCGAAAGGATAATTATCGATATAATTATAAAATATAGGAAGCCGCGTTCAACGCAAGACGATTAGCTTATTTTATTAATACGATCGATAATCGACCGGTAAACTGCGGAAATTTAGGGAAGATAATTACTTAAAATACGCGCCATTTTAATCGGAAAAGTTTCGATACGAAGATATATAAAATTCCTAGGTCGCGAGACCGGGTATATAGGGGCGATTTACCATTACCACCGCGAGGTTATAAAAAGTTAAATATATACCCGTTAGAGGAATGATTTTATAAGGTCGAAAAGGTTTATTTATAGAATTATAAGGAGATACAGTTTTAGAAAGTTATTAATTAGTTTGCTACTAAAGAGAAATAGGCGTTAGGGTATATGTAGGTATATATTTACAAGTTCGATAGGTATGGCTGGTTGCAAAAATGTAAGGTACGTTTTGTCGTACGGGGCGATTAACAGCTGAAAAACGTTTATGGTAATATATATATATCTACTTCAATTAAAAAATTTATTTAAAATTTTAATCGTTATTGCGATTAAATTCAACCTAGAACTTAGGTAATATAATGCGGTAAACGTTTTCGTTAACGTTAATTTCCTTATGAAATATATATAAAAATATTCTTAAAATACCCGTATTATAGTAAGATTTTTTTTAATTAGGAAGGTATTATATAAATTAAGGGAATTACTTTTACTTTAATAAATAAATTTACTAGGACGTTTAAAAATTTGAGACTTAGCTTTTGTAACGAACCTGTCACACAACTACCTGGAAGCGTGATCAGTATCTGAAAGGGGTTCTTGATTTGTAGGTAACAATAGGGCGAAAAATGATTTAGTAATTTGTTCGTTAAAGAGATTTACGGACTTTTCCCTTAATCAAAAAACGTTGCCTTTAATTAAAAACTTAGATTAATAGCTAAAAAGCGAAACTAAGTAAATACTATTTTATAAGGTAATATAGAAGTTTTATATATCCTTTCCCTCTAGTATAACCTCCGTTTGGTTTTTATAATATCTTTATAATATCTTTATGGGTTCCGCAGAAACTATTTTTGGCACCGAAGTTTACCCGTCCCGAAGTTATTTCCCCTTTTGGTTTCCCGTAGGCAGACGGGAAATCTTAATCCGTAACATCATTCCCTTCCGTTCGAAATTTTTGTTCTTAAAGATAAAACAAATACGTTCCTTTCGCTTTTCGTTTCCCTGAACCAATAGTTCCTAATTAATATTATATTAAATTTACTACGAAAACGCGTTAAATCCTTTATCGAAAGTCGAAAAAACTTAATCTTTCTTATTTCCGATTTTGGATACTTAATTATGCCTTATAAACGTTGCGAAAATTTAAAACTAAAATATAAAATGGTTAAAAAGCGAAAAAAGTGCCAATATTGTTACGAAATTAATATGCCTTATAAAGCTATTAATATTTTTCTAAAATCGTTACAAAATATCCGGTCCGAAAAGGTACGGATTAATCGTAAGAAACGGGCCGCCGAGGAAATATTGTTAAACCTGTAGTAATTACAAATAAAAGTTATAGCTAAGTTAATTAGGTTAAGCCGTTAACAAGATTTCTTACAACGTCGGGATGTAAAAATAATTCACCGCAAACTTCGTTCCGTAAACGAATTAAAAAAACAAAAAGAATTAAATAAGGAAAGGGAAAAAAATAAAACAACGTCGTATAAAAACAAAGCAAGCGTAATTTGCTTTAAAAATAAACGTTACAGCGGAAACCTTTATTTCTTTCAATTAAAACGGCCCAGGGTTAAACCTAGATACTGGGCCGTTATCGCCTGCGATTTTGGCCGTATTAAAGTCGGTCGGTCAGGATTTTGACGGTAAAACGTTTCAACCAAATCCTTCGCGTTCGTTAAATACTTAAAAGGTTCCCAAATATTTTTTTCGTATAGGTAATCCTTTTATTTAATCAAATATTGGACCTTATCTTTAACTACTCTAAAATCTAGTATTCGTTTAATTTTATACTTATCGTCGTTTTTTTCGATTTTTAAATTAGTTTCCAGTAAAGCATTTTTAGGGACGGATTTAAGCAAAGAAATATAAAAAAAAAGGTATATTTTTATCGTTTTGGATAACGACAGTCGGTAGTTAATTTTGGAAATAACTTTTTCGATTTTAAACGGATTAAGCTTTTTAAAGTTAAACTTGTTATTAAATCTTTTTGTTTTAATTTGAAAAATGTTCGAAGTTGCGTTTTGTTTTTGGCATAATAAATAAACTTTATCTTATTTCGACAGAATTAATCTTTTAATTTTTTTCTTATTATAATATTGGGTTATTTTTTTTAAAGGAATCGTAATTTATTTTATAAACGGACCTGTATTATCTGGATTTTAATTATTATCGTTTTTGCTCGAAAAGCTTTCGCGGTTAATTTTGGAGCTTCGTTTAATAATTATTTTGGCCGTTAAATTTTTATTTGGTAACCATATACCGCTGTATAAGAAAAAATACTTATATCTTCGTGAATAAAGATATTATAAGTTATTTAAACTAGTGGAAAGAGTTTAACCCAGTTATTTTGCTAGTAGTTAATGTAACTTTTTATGTATTATTTTAACGTTTAATTTAAACGTTTTATTTGTTTATTTATTTATAAGTAATATATTGTCCAAAAATTTAAACTTAACGCCTATTTACTTAAAAAAGTTAATATTAAACTTTAATATAAAAAAATTATTTTTGTTTAAGATAATTTACTTTAATATCTTATATTTATCGAAGTAATATCGGATAAAGGCGTAAGTTAATTATTTTACCGTTGCATTTTTTTTAAAAGGTAAAAAATATTTATATTTAGTAAGTCTATTAACGATTACCTATATTTTATTATATTAAATTTTAATAACAGAATTTTTTAATAAGGGTAAACCGGTAATAAAATCTTAAACAATAATATTTTAAGCTTTTTTTAAATATTTATAAATTATAAAAGTTTATAAAGTTTATATCGGGCTGCTTTTATTTTGTTGCAAATATTACAATCCTTAATTACCTGTTTAATAATTTGTCGAAATTCTAGAAAGTTATATTTTTCCTGTAATCGTTTAATAGTTTTAAAAATACCTTAATGTCCGTATAATAAATTTTCGTAAAACCTTTTAACGAATTATTTTTATTAGTTTCGAAAAATGTAAATTTTACTTTAGTATAATAGCTAGTTTTTAGGTTATTTATTTAATTATTATAACGTTCCACATATATAAGCGCCTTACACATATAAGCGCCACGCTTTTTGGCACCTCGCAACAATTGTCAGCTAGCAGGGGGTGCGTTAGCACCCCATATACGGAAAGGCTTTCCCTGATCGGAACATATAGGTTCCGTAACTAGACTCCATAAAATGAGGAGTGCGTGCTTTAAAGCGCCTGCAGCTAGTTATTTAATACAACACAACTGATGTTCCCTATATCTGACAATTAAGAGTTTTATTTGCTTAATTCGCGTTATTTATTAATTGATTAGCTGTTATTAAGACGATATAGGCTGTATATTAATAGCAATTATCTATATACTTTATTAGCCATAATGGCGACCGTACTGTCGACGTCCGCAGTTATCTATACCGATTTTAAGGATTGGGACAAATTCAAGGACGAATTCAAAATTAAAGCTAAGGCATATAACCTGTGGGATTATATTGATCCTGATTAAAACGTTCTATGGCCTATTAAACCTATAGTACCAGTTATTGCTTTCTATTTAAAGAAACGAATTCGTCCTTAAACGCGAATTAACACCCTAACCATTATAACTTTATCCTTATCCTTATCTTCCGGAGGAATTACCGAAGAAATCGATTATACGAGCCATCCGACAAATACCTTCGAGATAACGACCGAAGGCAGATAAGCTTACAATCAGGATTTTGCGACCTATACCTATTTAAACCGGGAATACAAAACCTTTCGAAAGAATTCCAACGAGCTTATAAAATAAGTTCTTAATAACGTTTCCCTATCGATTAAGCAAACCTGCTTAAACCCAGATAACGACTTTAAGGGCTAATACGTTAAATTATAATAATCAGGAAAGGTTTACGATAACCGATTACTTATAAACATTAAACGCAAATACGAAAAACGATTAAAGCAAGCCCCGAAAGCCGCTAAAAAATTTAATAAATAAATAGCAAAATAGCAAAAGATTATAGCTTAAAGCTAACGTTACGGGATTCCCGAAATAACTATGCTAATTATCTGGACGAATTAGTTATATGCAGTAATAACGCCGATTATACCCAGTTAATCGAATTTATTTATGCTTCTTAAGCAGGATAAAATCGAAAAAGGAACGATTAATTACTTGGAAATTAAGGTTAATTTTTTAAACTACTGGATTATAACGAATTTATAACAGTCAATAAAAAACGTTAAAGTAGCGTTCTTAACCTTTTATAAAACCCTAGCAAACCCCTTTAATTAGGACGATCCTAATTAAAAAAAAACTAAAAATATTAACAATTAATTACATAATAGGACCTTTATTAAAAGGCCGAAACGAAGTAGTCGTAAAGGTTTTTAAGCAAACCGAAATAATAACAGTAACAAACGGAAACGCCAAAAGTTAAACGTACAAAAGATCCGGTACAAAGTATACCTAAACTCTGGATATACGTTACCTTAATGTTATTATACGTTTCCTAATAAAGTTCCAACAAAGTTTAAGCCTAATAAGAAAATTTCAGCATTAATTCAAAACCGGATTGCTTTTAATTAATTCTTAAAGGAAAAGATTAACCGTTTATCGAAGATTATGGAAAAACTAACTACTTAAAAAACATATTAACTCTTAAAAGAAATAAAACAAATACTGGCGTACTTCTTAATTTTTAATTAACGTAATGCGATAAATGTCGCGTTTTACCCCCTAAGAAATTCGGCCATTCTGGACTTAAGGTCTACTATATATATCTTTAATCTAATTAACAGGTTCCTAAATTATAAAACGACCATCCAAGGCGACGGTATGTATGCAAGGAATAGTTTCGTCCCAATTAAAGGATATAAAAAAGTAAATATATTACTTTAAAGCCTTAAAAGCCCCAAAACGCTACGTTTGTATAACGTAACTTATTACGAAAATTTCGCATATAACTTAATATCTTTCCGGCAACTTCGAAAAAAGGGATATTAATAAAACAACCGGGGAATTAACAACTTTATTCGAAATAAATATAATTAAGTAATTACTACGTTAATAAATAGGTTTAATCAATTCGTTATCGAAGTTATCAACGTAACAGCTACCCATATAACCTTCGCAGCTTATAAACGAAACGTTAACTTATATATAGCAAGACTACCATAAATCGGTAACGGTACGATATAGCACCTAAAATTAGGATACCTAAGGCCCGAAGTAATCGCCCAGTTGCAGTCCTATACAAAGGGAATCCGCTTGAAGGGTTTTATAACAATCGAATGCCAAATATATGGCAAGGCGAAAGCCAAAAGGCAAATACGCCGCAAGCCGAAAAAAGGAGCTTCCCGATTAAGATAGCAAATCGCCATCGACTTTACAAATTTCGAAGAAAACCTTAAAGGATACAAATACGTTATATTTGCGACCGATAGGTACTTAGGATACATCTGGGATATTTATTTAAAAAATCGAAAGCAAAATATATTAATTACAGCGTTTCGATACTTCCTAGAAATTCTGAAAAACCAGGATAAGGTTTTCCTATAGGTGTTCGAATGCGATAATAAGATCTTAAAAAATTACTAGCTTCAAAATATGCTTCAATCGCTTCCTTTCAGTATTAAACTTAAGCCCTTAATACCGCATACCCAGGCCCAAAACGGGAGTGCAAAGCGTTTAAAGGGTATAATTAAGGAAAAAACGACTGCGATGCGAAATGGCGCTAAGTTACTTTCGTTTCTGATCGTATACATCTTTAAAGCGGCAATATATTTGTATAACCGTACCCCCAAATACGCACTTTTTTTGGCAAAGCCTATACGAGGTTTACTATACTTACCTAACGTATAGGGACGGCGTTATAATATTTGATCGGAAGCCTTAACAGGCCTACCTGCGAGTATATGGCTGTATAGCTTATGTTATAACAGCTGCCGTTATAAAAAAAAAACAAAAATTCCAGAAATTAAATTTTAAAGCATAAATTGGGTTTTTCGTCGGCTACCGATTTACGAATATCTACGAGATTTGGAACCCATTAATTAACAAGATTATCGCCATTCGAAACGTACTGTTTAACGAAAAGGTTACCTTTTTAGGTAATATCAAAAACCTAAAAGATAACCTTTTATACGTTACAGAAAAAAAGCTATAAAAGTTATTACGACAGGTAAAATTACTTAATTAAGGCCTAAGTTACTTAAATATATAAACATAAGAAAAAAACGAAAACCTAAGCGGAATAATTTAGCTACCGGTTAAACAGGAAAGGTAGTTCCGAAATGATACAAACATACGAAACGTACGGAATAGGGAAAAACAAGTTTGTTCGTATGAAACTAATTACCTTTATACGACCGTTATGTTCGAACCATTTCCGTCCCTTGGCTTATTATTTCTACTAACGTTTGCTTTGATAATTATTACGATTAATACGCTAGCGGAAATAATAAAAATAACCTTAAACTTTTGTCGTTTTGTTTAACCTAAAGTAACGGTAAAAAACGAAAATATTTTACGGATTGTAAACGTAAGTTTCCCGTACGTTCCGCGTCGAAAGGATGGTTATCGGTACGATTACAAAGTATAAAAAGTTACGTTTAACGTAAAACGATTAATTTATTTTGTTAATATAATCGATAATCGGCCGGTAAATTACGGAAATTTAGGGAAAATAATTACCCGAAATACGCGCTACCTTAATCGGAAAAACTTCGATACGAAAATATATAAAATCCCTAAGTTACGAAACAGGATATATAAGCGCGATTTACCGCTACCGCCGCAAGGCCATAAAAAGTTAAATATATACCCGTTAAAGGAATTATTTCGTAAAGCCGAAAAGGCTTACTTATAAAGTTACAAAAAAATGCAGTTCTAGGAAGTTATTAATTAATTTTCTGCTAAAAGAAAATAAGTTTTAAAATACATATAAGTATATATCTACAAGTTCGACAAACATAACTGGTTGTAAAAATACGAAGCACGTCTTATCGTACGGGGCGATTAATAACTAAAAAACGTTTATAGTAATATATACGTATTTATTTTAACTAAAAGGTTATTTAAAACCTTAATTACTATCGCGGCCAAATTCGACCTAAAACTTAAATAATGCGACGCGGTAAACGCTTTCGTTAACGCTAATTTACCTTATAAAGTATACATAAAAATATCTTTAAAATACCCGCATCGTAACAAAATTTTCCTAATCAAGAAAATACTATATAAATTAAGGAAATTACTTTTACTTTAGCAGAAAGAATTTACTAAAATGCTTAAAAATCTGGAACTTAATCCCGTTCCTTATAAACCTTATTATTTTATTCGTTAAAAGGTACTTATCTTTTTCTTTATAAACGATATCGTTACGGCGTACCGCAAAAAAGATTAAAACCTCGTCGATTAGGTAATTTAGCAGATAAGGGAGCGATATACCCTTACAAAAGGTAAAAACTTACAGTAATTTTTAAAGATCGAAATAATTAAAAACAAAGCTAAAAAAAAAATCTGGCTTTTTTAATCTAACTTTATAAACAAACTAATTAACCTAATCTTAAAAAAAAGTCTAAATAATTTTCCAAATACGCTAATAATAAACGTCGAACTATTGCCGAATTATAATTTAACCCATCCAAGTTTTATTAACAAATACCAAAAAAAGATCGGTTTTATCTTATACGTAACAGTTAATATACGACTTAATATAACCTTTGCAATATCCCGATTTGCCCGATTTAACTTAAACCTTAACGATGCGTATTACAAAGCTGCCGATCGGGTTATATTATACCTGATCGGGATTAAGATATTAACGTTACAGTTCGGGGATAAAAATTCGTTAAATACTTAAAGCGACGCTTTTTTTGCAGATAATACAATCGATCGAAAAAGTTCCTAAACCTATATTATAAAGTTATTCGGAAAAATAATAAAATGGCAAGCGAACAAACAAAACATAGTAACTACTTTTACAACAAAAACGGAATTATTGTTTTTTGCGCAGGTTATAAAAAAAGCTTTATTTAGTTTTCGATTAATTAAAGAATTAGGAGTTACCTTAAATGCTGGACCGTTAAATATGTAATGCAATAATCGATAGATTATTCGGCTTATTAACGCCGACGTCGCCCTGTTATAAACGAAACTGCGGCATATAGATATATATAATTACTGGTTACGAAAAGCCGCAAAAAGGAACATGATTAAAGTGGACTATACGCTTACGGGCGACATGCTGGCTAATAGATTAACTAAGGCCCTGTTACGAAAACCTTTTAGGTATTTCAAAAAGCAGCTGGGATTAATGGATGTTACGGAAGCCCTTAACCGGCGGAGGAACAACCTGCGAATGATTTCAAAGGAGGAATTAGCTAATCAGGAGGATTCGATCGCCGGAGGAGAGGTGGAATGGAACGCTGCGGCTTTAGGAAGTGATGAAGTGTGACAGTCAACGCCGTGACTGCGTCGAGGCGTTGAGGGGGTGTGTCAGCTAGCAGGGGGTGCGCTAGTACCCCATATACGGAAAGGCTTTCCCTGATCGGAACATATAGGTTCCGTGACTAGATTCCATAAAATGAGGAGTGCGTGCTTTAAAGCGCCTGCAGCTAGTCATCTAATACAACACAACTGATGTCCCCTATATCTAACAACAATCAATCCAAATAACTCAACAACAACATATCGCATTAATTAAAATTAATTGGATTCTTCTTCGCTAGACGTATTTACAACTTTTTCACAAGTACGCGCATTATGTCCGGGCTTTCCGTAGACGCCACACTTCCGTTCCTTCGTCTTAACCCTTTTGCGACGACCCCCCCTAGCTGCTGTTGGCTGCATTTTTTCATTACCTCCTTTCTTTTAGGCCAGAAAAGTTTGTCCTTTTTGTATAATAAATGTTCCTTTTTTTTAAAAACGTTTGTTTTTGGTCCTACGACGCTTGATTAAAATATAATTCGTTTTGCGTAATTAAACGTTTTCTTCCCGGAAAAAAGCAACTTTATGTAACAGCAATATGTAACCTTTTGTTATAAGTTTAACCGATTGAAATATTCTTGTTGGCGAGCTACCCTAATAATTTTTAATTTTCCTTTGCAAATATCGTTTTTATCTTGTTACTTTACGGATATTTTTAAGGGTCTTTGCGGAAAGTAAAATGGAACCGGCGGAGGTTTACGGGGAGACGGTTGGCGTAGGTATAACTGGAGGAACTTTTAATTCGGAAAGAACGTTATTAGGATCGAATGGAATAAAACCAGCTTTCGCGAATCCAGATTTGATGTTATCGGACGTTATGGCAGCTTGGAACGCGTCGTAAAAGCCGGCAAAAAAATCTTCTTTGGTAATGTAGGTATAATGGTGTTGCATTAGATTTTCGATGTACCGCGAATAAGCGCGTTTCAAAATAAAAAAACAAGATATATTAAAAGGTTAAAGCCGATGCGAAAAATGCGCGGGCATATAAAGCGTAATAATGTTATTGTTGGCGCAGTATTTTTCGAATTTTATCGAATAGTAGCTTTTATGGCCGTCGAAGATGAAAAAACGTTTCGAACCTTTCGTATACGTCCAAGTATGTTTGTTAAAATGCTGGATTTATTCGAAACTTAATTTATTTGTTATCCAATTATTATTACTTAATACAATCTTTTAATCGGCTGCTGGCAATAAGTTATCGCGGTATTAAAACTTAAGATAATTTTTCCCCGTTATAATAACAAATAACGGTACAGCCCAGCTTTAGGAATTAACAACCTAAATAATTATAATTTATTCTTTATTCCCTTATTACGCTTATTTAAGTTTTCTACGTTTTTCGGTACTAGTAATTACTATGCCCGTTACCATAAAAAACCTTATCAAAAATTTAGTTTCATCGAAGTTATAAATATCCTTTTTTACGATGCCGTACCTTGCGATTATAGCCCGAATAAGTTCGAATTATTTGCGAAATACTTCTAAATTTTCGGATAAAATCCGCTAATAATTAATTTTCCGATTTAAACGCGTCTGGAATTTTTTTTGCCGTCTAACAAAGTTCGACGCCCAATTAATTCCAACGCGTTCTGCAATGCGCTGGGCCAGTAATATATTGGCCATATCTTCAACATGTTCAAGCCGGACAGGAAACGCTTACGTATTTAGGTTAAGGATTCGGTCGACAATCGATTTTTTTTCGGTCGGCGTCAATTTCTGCAAAGGAGGGATAATATCGGCTCGGGCGCGTCTGCTTCTAGAACGGTATGCTAAGGTAGAAGATAAGACTTTATAAATAAAACCAAGCCTTTTATAACTAAGTTTCTTGTCTCGTTTTTTAGCCTGAATAGCTAGGTTCATTTTCGCTTCTTTTGTAAGGCGCTCCATATTGTGGTTGTTGAGAAATGGGCAATTGAAGATAGGTAGTTGGAATGTGTTAAAAAGCGTGGCGCTTATATGTGTGAGGCGTTTATATGTGTGGGACGTTACTTCTTTTTGTTTTTTCTTATTATAAGAATTTCGGAATTTCGTTAAAAGTTTTGGAATAAGTTGTTTTAGTATTTTATATAATCGTAAGGTACCGTCCTTAATTTACTGTAAAATTTGCATTCGACGTTTCGGAATTTTAAAATCGTAATTTTCTTTGCGATTTAAGATATTTGCTTAAATGTTTTCTTTCCCTTTAATATAGTGAATTTGAAAATTGTATTTCGATAAGAAAATTATCTAAATTTCGTAACGTTTGTTTAATTCTTAAATCGTTATAAACCGAGTAAGGTTTTTATAATTTAAGTAAATATTAAAAAGCTTTTTGGTTTTGTTAAAGAAAGATTTTTATTTTTTAAAAACGTTAATAATCGTTAGCAGCTTTTATCGTAAATCTTATATCGAAATTTTACGTTTCGAAAGGTTTTGGAATAATAGGTTATTAAGTACCATTTCTTATTATCTTCTTATTGCTTCAAAATTGCGCTTAAAGCATAATTTAAGGCGTTTATCTTTAGGCGTTTCTTTTTATCGGCATTAAGTAATTTTATTATTAACGTTCTGGTAATTTCGTTTTTAAGTAATTAAAAGGCTTCCTTAATTTGTTTTAAAAATTCGAATTTCTTTTTAATATATTTTTTAGTAATAAGTTTCGTTAAGGGTTTAATAATATCTTTATATCCCTTAATTAGGTTACGTACGTAACCCGTAAATTCTAAGATTTATCGGATATCTATAACGGTTACCTTATTAAAAATGGGCCAATTTTTAATTATTTTTAATTTAAAGTCCTAGATTTAAATTTAACTGGAAGTAAAAATAAATCCTAGATAATTTAACTTTTGCATATGTCATATACTTTTAGCGTAGTTAATTCGGATATTTGCTTTATTTAAAGCTTTAAAAACCTGGAAAATATACTTTTTATATTCCTTTAACGTTTCGAAATAAATAAGGATATTATTTAGGTAAACAAAAACATATTTATTTAAGAATTTCCTAAATATGGTTATAATTAGGCGTTAAAAACTGGCAAAGGCGTTAGTAAATTCTAAAAGCATAATTCGGTATTCGTAATATCTGTATATCGTTCGAAAGGTAATTTTCTATTTTTCTTCTTTTGCTATTTTAATGCAGTAATACCCGTTTTAAAGGTTTAAAGCGGTAAACTATTTAACTTTACTTACGTTTTCCCTTAAGGTATTTATTAAAGTTAAAAATAACCGTTTTTAATGATAATATCGTTTAGCTATAGGTAATCGATTACGCGTTAATAAACTAAATCTTTATTTTAGTCGATTTTTTACTTACCGTCTTTAATTTTGGGTACTATAAATATGAGATAACTTCTGGAGAATTCGGATAATTAAATATAACCTTTTTTTAAATCCAACTGGATGTTTTTCCATAATGCTTTTATCTTTTTTAAATTTATGTAATAAATTTTATAAAGTTTAAGGTAATATTTTTCTTTAATAGGTATACGATAATCCCATTACTCGTATGGAAGCAGTTCGTGGTTTTTTCTATTCTTAAAAAATCATTCGAATCGCTAATATTTTAAAGGTATAATACTAACAGAATCTAATACCTTAGCTTTTCGGATAATATAATAAACTTTTTTGGACTCTTTTTTAATAAAAACTAATTCGTAATTCCAAAAAAGCTAGCAAGTTTTCCAATTAATTAATAAATTGCTGGAATTAAGCTTTAGCATTTTTAAAATAATATCGTAACTTGATATATCGGCGATATCCAAAATAAGATATTTTTAGTACCTTTAAATTTATATTAAAAATTTTTTAATTTTTTTTAAAAATTCGTCCGTTATCGTACTTGGAAAAATTTCTATTAACTGTTTGTAACTTATAAGATTTTAGCTTATACCTTTAAGGAATATAATATTTTTCGGCTACTGCTAGCGAAATAAAGTTACCTTTTACTTTAAAGTTAATCATAGCTTTAAAAGTTTGGCTTTAGTATTAAATAAAAATATCGATCTGGTTTCGTAATCTTTTTCTTGCCTTATATAAGGTCTTAATTCGCAAAGCTTCTCGATATCTTAATTTCGACAACCTTTGCCGTTTTTTAACTTCGTAATTCTGTTCGCTAAAAAGCGTTTCTATTTGCGGGCTTTCTTAATTACGTATTTAATACACTTATCCTCCATGTAAATATACCATCTTCGTTAGCCAATTTGGTATTTCACCTTAATAATTTTTACTTTTAGCGTTTAAAAAAGCTTCCGATTCGAAATTGAAATTTCTGCAAGGCTTGCTCCCATATCCAGAAGTTCATACATCAAGCATAACATAAGGATATAACATAAGCAACCTTAAACAATAGCTTTTCGGCTTTAATCCGAATCGGAGTGCAAATAATAAAATCGAGGATATTCGGGCCATCGCGGAATTTCGATGCATCTATAATTGTTATCAGGCTCTATAAAGATTTCTTCGTTCTAACCGGGCTAATAATCGTTATTTTCCTTTGTTCGAAAGTAAATTGGATAACTGTTATCGTTGCAGGCCGAAAAATGGAAAAGTCCGTACCCATTAACAAAATCCTATTCAAAAGCTTCGGTTTTAAGGTATACTGCCAATTTTAAAAGTTCGCTGGATTTAAGGATCTTTTACCCGTAATTACTAAATTCTGGGCGCATCTAGCTATATTCGTAATATATTTCGCATTTTTATACATCTAGATAATATTCGCATCCCAACTTTATAGCTACCCTGAAAGCTAGTTATCCGGGATAATACTTGCAAGCTCTAGCTATTTAATTCTGGTAAATCGGGTAACGCTCGTACTTTAGGTCGCCGTTTGGTTTACAGTAGATCGTCGCAATAGTATATTCCTGTTAGAAAAAGCTGGAATTAATTTTCTTTTTTTTCGCTTTTACTATCTGTTTCTTATTCGGCCGCTCGGGCCTTCTTTTAAGGAATCTTTTTTTCCTGGAATTCCTTTTGGCTTAAAAGCGACATTCGTTCTTGTAATAGCTTTTTTTGCTACAGTTTAAGCATTTAATATTAAACTTATTTTTTCTGGGCTTCCTTAAAGTAATATTTGCTTCCTTTTAGGTCTTATCCTTATTTTTGCTTCCTTAGGATCTGTTGCTAAAGTTTCGATCGTTTCTTTTTTTGTTGGACCTTTTTTTCTCCAGATACTTGTTAAAGGTACGTCTGTCGGCAATAATGGCCTTATTAGTATAATCCTAAAAAGGCTTTATTTTGGATACCTTATATATTTCGTCCTTAACTTATAACTTTAGGCCATCGTAATAAAGGTAAAGTAAAGCGCTTTCCGGTAAGTAAAAGGTTGTTACAAAACGATTAAATTCCGTAATATATTCAGCCGTTGATTTTGTTTGCTGGAAAAGGTACAGCTTTTTAACAATATCCTGCTGATTATTTAGGTTTCCAAATAAAGTTTATATTCGTTCCTTCAAATATTCGTAATTACTAAAAATGTAATTAATGAAGTTAAATAATTCGTTAAGGTAATTCCCGAAATAATTTTCCATAATTAGTTAGAACTATTAAAAAACCTTTCTTATAAGCAGCTGGGCGATAATTAACATCTTTTAATAATTTTCTCTTAGGAAGTTTTCGAAAAACTTGAAATAAAATTTGACCTGTACCAAAAATCCTTTCATATTTATGGTACCGTCGTAGGGTTTTAGAAGGGTTAACTTATAACCCTTAACCTTTGGCATTTTATAATAAGCAAAAGGTAGAATAATATTTTCGCGGGATTAATTTGCGCCAAATAAAGGCAATATCGAAAACTTTTGCTATCGAACGAATCTAACATTTTCCCTTTCTACCGCCTAGAATTTAGTTATCAAAATACGTAACTTGTCGTCAATCGTAAGTTCTCTTTCTTTGCCTTTCGGATTATCGGATTCCTTTTTTTTCTCTTCCGGTTCGTTTTTCTAAACCTTAATAATTTCCTTTGGAGCCGGGGAAAGTTATTACTAAAAAGAAGGTCCTTTTTAAGACCAAATATTAACGGGGGCCATATTATCGATTAAAAAAAGAACTTTTTTAATAAAAAGTAAAATATTTTAATCCAGATATCGATCGCTTGCTAGTAAAGGCGATCGGATATATCGTCTATCTTTTAAACGCCGTTTTGTAATATCGTTTTCATTAAGTTCAAGAAAGCTTATGCCTAACTGGGCCTTAAACCATTCGTCGGCTATTAATCAAGGAATTATCAAAATATAACGAACCTATTACATAACTACCTGGAAACGTAATTAATATCCGAAAGGGGTTTTTAATTTGCAAGTAACAATAGCGCGAAAAATGATTTAATAATTTGTGCGTTAAAAAGATTTGCGGACTTTTCCCTTAATCGAAAAACGTTGCCTTTAATTAAAAACTTAAAGTAATAACTAAAGAGCAAAACTAAATAGGTGCTATTTATAAGATAACATGGAAGTCTTATATATCCTCTCCCTCCAGTATAACCTCCGTCTGGTTTCTGTAATATTTCTGTAGTGTCTCTGTGATATCTCTAAGGTATTTCTATGGGCTCCGCAGAGACCATTCTTGGCACCGAAGTTTACCCGTCCCGAGGTCATTTCCCCTTTTGGTCTCCCGCAGACAGACGGAAGATCTCAATCCGTAACAGCTTTATTCCTTATAAATCCTGTTGTTTTATTCGTTAAAAGGTACTTATTTTTTTCTTTGTGGACGATATCGTTACGGCGTACCGCAAAAAGGATTAAGACCTCGTCGATTAGGTAATTTAGCAGATAAAGAAGCGATATATTTTTATAAAAAGCGAAAACTTATAGTAGTTTCTAAAGATCGAAGTAATTAAAGATAACGTAGTACACAAGCGAGCTGGACATATAAGCGAACTGGACACTTTTTCCAATAATCCAACCATCTTACTTCAATTACTTATTTCTTAACAACCACAATATGGAACGACTTACAAAAGCATTCAGAATGAACCTAGCCGTTTAGGCTAAAAGAAACAACCCGAAACTTAGTTACAGAAAGCTTAGTTTTATTTATGAAGTTCCATATTCCACCTTAAAAACGCGTTGCAACGGTAAACCTTCCCGCGTTGATATTATCCCTAATTCGCGAAAATTGACGCCGACCGAAGAGAAATCGATTGTCGACCGAATTCTCGACCTAGATACGCGAGCGTTTCCTATCCGGCTTTAGCACGTTGAAGATATGGCCAATTTACTGCTGGCCCAGCGCGTTGCAAAACGTATTGGAATTAACTGGGCGTCGAACTTTGTTAGACGGCAAAAAAAACTTTAGACGCGTTTAAATCGGAAGATCGATTATCAACGGGTCCTATCCGAAAATCCAGAAATATTCCGCAAATAATTCGAGCTTGTTCGGGTTACAATCGCGAAGTACGGCATTGCAGAAGAGGATATTTACAACTTCGACAAGATTGGATTTTTAATGGGGCTTTTTATGGCAACGGGCATAGTAGTTACCAGTACCGAAAAACGTGGAAAATTTAGATAAGCGTAATAAGGGAATAAAGAATGGGTTACAGTTATCTAGGCTGTTAATTCCTAAGGTTAAACGGTACCGTTATTTGTTATTATAGCGGGGAAAAATTATTTTAGGTCCTGGTATTGCAACAACCTACCGCCAGTAGCCGATTGGAAAATTGCATTAAGTGATAATAGCTGGATAACAAATAAATTAGGTTTCGAATAGATCCAGCATTTTAACAAGCATATTCGGACGCGTACGAAAGGTTCGAAACGTTTCCTTATTTTCGACGGTTACGAAAACCATCATTCGATGGAATTCGAAGAGTATTGCGTTAACAATAACATTATTACGCTTTGTATGCTTGCGCATTTTTCGCATCGGTTCCAACCTTTTGATGTATTTTGTTTTTTTGTTTTGAAACGCGCTTATTCGCAGTATATCGAAAACCTAATGCGACGCTATTATACCTATATTGCTAAAGAAGATTTTCTTGCCGGCTTCTACGACGCGTTTTAAGCTGCCATAACGTCCAGCAATATTAAATTTGGATTTGCAAAAGCTGGTTTTGTTCCATTCGATCCCAATAACGTTTTTTCCGAATTGGAAGTTCTTTTAGTTATGCCTACGCCGACCGTCTCCCCGCTGACCTCTACCGGTTCCATTTATTCCCCGCCCGCGAAAACCCTTAAGAATATTAAGGAAATAACGCAGCAATTACGTTATTTACAGAAAAAGATTAAAAACTAACCGGGTAATTCGTTAACTAAAATAACTAAATCGTTTAATTTTTTAACCAAAAGTTACTTGTTAGTTGTTACGAACCAAAGGTTCTCCAAGATAAGAATGCTCCTCTAGGATTAGCGCGGACGAGCTCCGGGTAAACTACGGAGCTAGCCAAGACCTTGGTGATTTAATGTGATCTAGTTGATTTAGGATAAGTGGGGTAGATTACGGTAGATCATATAAATTAAAGGCATACTTATTAAAAGATAGGAGGATATATAACGAACAGTTTTCCTATGTAAATAATACCCAGATAAATTCGTTTTTTAATTATTAATTTAAGTTTTTAATTAAAGGTAACGTTTTACGATTAAAGGAAAAGTTTGCAAATTTTTTTAACGAATAAATTATTAAATTATTTTTCGCCTTATTGTTACCTATAAATTAAAAACCCCTTTCGGATATTAATTACGCTTTTAGGTAATTATATAACAGGTTCGTTATATTTTGATAGCTTTTTAATTAATAGCCGACGAATAGTTTAAGATTTAATTAAGCATAAACTTTCCTAAACCTAATAAAAACGATATTATAAAACGGCGTTTAAAAAATAAACGATATACCCGATCGCTTTTGTTAGTAAGCAATTAACATTTAAATTAAAATATCTTACCTTTTATTAAAGAAGTTTTTTCTTTAATCGATAACATGGCTTTCGTTAATATTCGGTTTTAAAGAAAACCTTTTTCTTAGCAACAACTTTCTCCGGTTCCGAAAAAAACCATTAAGGTTCAGGAAAACGAACCGGAAAAGGAAAAAAAGGAATCCGATAACCCGAAAAGCAAAAAAAAAGAATTTACGATTAACGACAAACTACGTATCTTGATAACTAAACTCCAGGCGGTAAAAAAGGAAAATGTTAAACTCGTTCGACAGTAAAGATTTTCGATATTGCCTTTATTTAACGCAAATTAATTTTGCGAAAACATTATTCCACCCCTTATTTATTATAAAATGCTAAAGGTTAAGGGCTATAAGCCAATATCCCCAAAACCTTACGACGGCACTATAAATATAAAAGGATTTTTGGTTCAGGCCAAATTTTACCTTAAATTTTATAAAAATTCTTTAACGGAAAATTATCAAAAGGTAATAATTATCTTTTAGTTGCTTGCCGGAAAAGTTTTTTTATAATCCGAACTTATTATAAACGATTACCTTATAAATTACCTTAATTAATTTTCCGACTTAATTAATTATGTTTTCGGCAAATATAAACATTTTAAGGAAAAAATACAAGCTTTATTTGGAAATTCCGATAAAAAACAGCATACAATCGAACAGTTACACCTTTTCCAGCAAACTAAGTTAGCAACCGAATATATAACTAAATTTAATCGCCTTATATCGGTTTCCAATCTCCCAAAAAACGTACTGTTTTATCCTTTTTACAACGGCTTAAAATTATAAATAAAAGATAAAATGTACAAAATACCCAAAACTAGCCCCTTCCAGGACTATATTAACAAAACCATCATTGCCGATCGACGTACCTTTAAAAGGTATTTAAAAAAAAAAGATCCGACAAAAAAAAAACGATCGAAACTTTAGCAACAAGTCCCAAAAAAGCAAAAATAAGGACAAAACCTAAAAAAAAGCGAATACCACTTTTAAGGAGCCCAGAAAAAACAAGTCGAACGTTAAATGCTTTAACTGTAGCAAAAAAGGCCATTACAAAAACAAATATCGTTCCCCAGCCAAGAAAAACTCCAGGAAAAAAGGGATTCCTTAAAAAAAGGCCCGAACGGCCGAACAAAAAACAAACAGTAAAAGCAAAGAAAAAAAGGAAGTTAATTCCACTTCTTTCCAACAGGAATATACCATTGCGACAACCTACTATAAACCAAGCGGCAACCCAAAGTACAAACGTTACCCGATTTGCCAGAATTAAATAACTAAAGCCTACAAATATTATTCCGGATAACCAACCTCTAGGATAACTATAAAACTAAAATACGAATGTTATTTGGATATGCAGAAATGCGAAATATATTACGAATATGGCCAAATGCGCCCCGATAATTATAAGCTAAAAGCATCTAAACCCGAAAAACCCTTAAAACGGGCGGTATACCTTAAAACCGAAACCTCTAAACAGAACTTTATTAATAGGTACGGACTTCTCCATTTCTCGGCCTATAACGATAACGATTATCTAATTTACCTTCGAATAAAAGAAAATAACGATTATTAACCCGGTTAAAACGAAAAAACCCTTACAAAGCCTAATAACGACTACAGATATATCGAAATTCCCCGATGGCCCGAATACTTTCGATTTTATTATTTACACCCCGATTCGGATCAAAGCCGAAAAACTATTACTTAAAGTTGCTTATACTATACCTCCATGCTATGCCTGATGCATAAATTTCTGAATATGGAAGCAAGCTTTGCAAAAATCTTAACCTCGAATCGAAAACCTTTCCAAATATTAAAGGTAAAAATCGCTAAAGTAAAATGCCAGATTAACTAACGAAGGTAATATATTTGCATGGACGATAAATATACCAAACACGCAGTTAAAAAAGTTC
Source organism: Monosporascus sp. mg162 (assembly GCA_004155945.1). Taxonomy (NCBI): domain Eukaryota; kingdom Fungi; phylum Ascomycota; class Sordariomycetes; order Xylariales; genus Monosporascus; species Monosporascus sp. mg162. The sequence continues at coordinate 30,411 of QJNY01000684.1, forward strand.
GCAAATAAAAACGCCTTTTAGCGAACAAAACCACGAAATCAAAAAACGGCAAAGGCCTTCGAAATTAAGGCATCGAAAAGCTTTGCAAACCAAAACCTTATATAAAGCAAAAAAAAGATTACGAAGCCAAATCGAAATTCCTATTTAATACCAAAGCCAAACTTTTAAAGCCATAATTAACTTTAAAACAAAAAGCAACTTTATTTCGCCAGCCGTAGCCGAAAAATATTATATTCCTTAAAGGTATAAGCTAAAGTTTTACAAATTACGGATAATTAATAGAAGTTTTTCCCGGTACGATAACGGACGAATCCTTAAAGAAATTAAAAAACTTCCAATATAAATTCAAAAGTATTAAAAATATTTTATCCTGGATATCGCCGACATTTTAAATTATGATATTATTTTGGAAATGTTATAACTTAACTTTAATAATCCGTTAATTAACTGGAAAACTTGCTAACTTTCTTAAAACTACGAATTAACTCCTGTTAAAAAAGGATTTAAAAAAATCTGTTATATTATCCGAAAAGCTAAGGTATCAGATTTTGCCAATACTATACCCCCAAAATATTAACGATTCGAACGACTTTTTAAAGATAAAGAAAATTACGAATTGCTTTTATACGGATAATAAAATTATCGCATACTTATTAAAGAAAAATATTACCCTAAACTTTATAAAATTTACTACATAAATCCAGAAAAGGTAAAGGCCTTATAAAAAAACATTTAACTAAACCTAAAAAAAGATTATATTTAGCTATCCGAATTTCCCGCAAATTACCTTATACTTATGGTACCCAAAATTAAGGACGGCAAGCAAAAAATCGACCAGGACGGAAATCCGGTTTATCGACACATAGTCGACTATCGACAGTTAAACGATATTACCATTAAAAACGGATATCCTTTAACCTTAATAAATACTTTAAGGAAAAACGCAAGCAAAACCAAATAATTTACCGCCTTAAACTTTTAAAACGGGTATTACTATATCAAAATAATAAAAGGAAAAAAATAAAAAACTGCCTTTCGAACGATATACGGGCATTACGAATACCGAATAATGCCTTTAAAACTTATTAACGCCTCTGCCAGTTTCTAACGCCTAATTATAATTATATTTAAGAAATTCCTAAATAAATATATTTTTGTTTACCTCGACGACATCCTTATTTATTCCGAAACGCTAAAAAAATATAAAAAATATATTTTTTAAGTTCTTAAAGCTTTAAATAAAGCAAATATCCGAATTAATTCCGCCAAAAGTATATAACATACGTAAAAACTAAATTATCTAGGATTTACTTTTACCCCCGGTCAAATTTAAATCCAAAACTTCAAATTAAAAACAATTAAAAACTAGCCCATCCTTAATAAGGCAACCGTTACAAATATCCGATAAATCTTAGGATTTACGGATTACGTACGCAACCTAATTAAAAAATATAGAAATATTGTTAAACCATTAACGAAACTTATTACTAAAAAATATATTAGAAAAAAATTCGAATTTCCAAAAAAAGCCAAAAAAGCTTTTTAGCTACTTAAAAACGAAATTACCAAAGCATTAATAATAAGATTGTCTAACGCCAATCGAAAAAAACGCCTAAAAACAAACGCTTTAAATTATGCCCTAAGCGCAGTTTTAAAGCAACAAAAAAGTAATAAGAAATAATACCCAATAACTTATTATTCCAAGGCCCTTCGAAACGTAGAACTTCGATACAAGATTTACGACAAAAAGCTGCTAACGATTATTAACGCTTTTAAAAAATAAAAACCTTTTCTTAACGGAACTAAAAAGCTTTTCGATATTTATTCAAATCACAAAAACCTTACCCGGTTCATAACGACTTAAAAGCTAAATAAACGCCACGAAACCTGGATAATTTTCCTATCGAAATACAACTTCCAAATTTACCATATTAAAAAAAAAGAAAATATCCAAGCAAACATCCTAAATCGCAAAGGAAATTATAATTCCAAAGTTCCGAAACGTCGAATACAAATGCTACAACAAACTAAGAACGGTACCCTACGGTTATGTAAAATACTAAAACAACTTACCCCAAGATTTTTAACGAAATTCCGAAATTCCTATAATAAAAAAAAACAAAAAAAAATGTAACAATTAGGTAAATAACTTAAAAACCAACTATTATACCATGGCAAAATTTATATCCCTCGAAACTAACAAAAGCAATTCGTTAAAAAATTTTATAAAAATCCGTTACATAAATATCAAGGTATTTTCAAAACCATCAAACGATTGCAGGAAAAATACAACTTTCCAGGACTTCGACGAACTGTTAAGCAGGTAATTAAGGATTGCAATATCTACAACAAGGCAAAAGCAGCCCGATATAAGCCCTATGGACTTTTACAGCCTACAAATATTCCAAAAAAGGCTTAAAATATTATTACTTAGGATTTTATTACCGGTTTACCCTTATCAAAAAATCCCGTTACTAAAATTTAATATAATAAAATATAAGTAATCGTTAATAAACTTACCAAGTATAAATATTTCTTACCTTTTAAAGGAAACGCAACGGCAAAACAATTAACTTACGCCTTTATCCGATATTATTTCGACAAATATAAAATACCAAAAAGAATTATTTCAAACAAAAATAAGCTTTTTATATCAAAATTTAGTATTAACTTTTTTAAGCAAATAAACGCCAAGCTTAAGTTTTTTACAGCATACCACCTATAAACAGATAAATAAACAGAACGTTTAAATCAAATATTGGAACAATACTTAAAAAATTACATCAATTACTAACAAAATAACTAAGTTAAATTTTTTCCATTAACTTAAATAACCTATAATACCTTTATCAACGAAAATATAGGTATTTTTCCCTATACAGCAATATATAGATACCAAGCAGAGACTCGACGGCCAAAACGGCCACTCGATAAAGTTCCAAAATTAACCGCAAAAGTTTCCCGAACAAAAACAATAGCGATTAAAATTTAAATAATATAGGTCCAACTACAGAAAAAATTGCGATTTTTCTAGCAAAAGATAACCCAATATTATAATAAAAAAAGAATTAAGGGACTAATTCTGTCGAAAGGAAACAAAGTTTATTTATTACGCTAAAAACAAAACGCAACTTCGAACATTTTTTAAATCAGAACGAAAAGGCCTAGCGATAAGCTTAATTTCAAAAAACTTAGTCCGTTCAAAATCGATAAGGTTATTTCCAGGATTAACTACCGACTGTTACTACCCAAAACGATAAAAATATACCTTGTTTTCCATATCTTTTTGCTTAAATCAGTACTTAAAAACGCCCCGCTGGAAATTAATCTGGAAGTCGAAAAGGACGACGATAAGTACAAAATTAAACGAATACTAAACTCCAAAATAGTTAAAAACAAGGTCCAATATCTAATTAAATAAAAGAACTACTTATACGAAAAAAACATTTAAAAACTTTTTAAACACCTAACGAATACGAAAAACCTAATTAAAACGTTTTACCGCCAAAATCCTAACCGACCGTCTCTAACGCGGCTAACGTCGCAAGGAATAACAACCCAATACTTAAATCCAGCCTTAAGGCGCTCCAATCGAAAGAAATAAATGCTTTTGCTATAACGTCCATCTTAAAAATAAGCTGAACTTACTTTGCTTCTATACGGCGTTATTCTTCTTCCAATCTTTTTTATTCTTCCAGTTAATTTAATTCATATCCTTCTTTTAAAATCGCAATAACTTTTTTTTTTAATACGTTTTATTAAAAGCGTAAACGTTTTAATTGCCTAATAAACTCTTACGATTTTTCTTTTTGCCGACGAAGTATTTCCTTTTAACGCTAACGCAATTCATCCAATTCTTTCTTAATTACTTCCTGATACGCTAAAAATCCATCTTCGACTTTACGCTGCTTTTACTATAACCGATTACGTTTTTTATTAATTTTCGACAAGGAATTCATAATTAATACGTTACAAGATAAACGTTAACAACGAATGCAATTATTACAACTTGGAATGCCGACTATATAAAAATAATTAAAATTACTAAAACGAACGCAATTCGAATAAGGAAATACTTTAACGCCAAAATTCCTAATCGAATCAACTCGATTATCTCGGGATTCCCGTTAATTAAAACGAAATTTCCCTTTTTGCTTATTCGCTCGACCTATTATAATAAATCCAGTTAATTAAAAAAAAACAATAAAAAGCGGTTTCGAACAAAAGGACATTTACCTTTTTATCTTCGGAACAAAAATTCTTAAAAAAAGGGAATAATGTTACGAACTAAAAGTTTTCCAAGATAAAAATACTTCTTTAAAATTAACGCGGACGAGCTCCGGGTAAACTACGGAACTGGCCAAAACTTTAATAATTTAATGTAATCTAATTAATCTAGAATAAATAAGGTAAATCACGGTAAATCATATAAATCAAAAGCACATTCACCAAAAGATAGGAAGATATATAACGAACAGTTTTCCTATATAAATAATACCTAAATAAATTCGTTCTTTAACTATCAATCTAAGTCTTTAATCAAAAGCAACGTTCTGCAATTAAAGGAAAAATCTGCAAATTTCTTTAACGAACAGATTACTGAATTATTCTTCGCCCTATTGTTACCTACAAATCAAAAACCCCTTTCGGATACTGATCACGCTTCCAGGTGGTTGTGTGACAGGTTCGTTACATTAGTTTTGTACGAAAATGTTTTTTTTCGGAAAAAAGCTGCCTAATTGCGCAAAACGAATCATATTTTAAGCAAACGTCGCAAAACCAAAAACAAACGTCTTTAAAAAAAAGGAATACTTACTATACAAAAGGGATAAGCTTTTCTAGCTTAAAAAAAAAGGGGTGGTAAATAAATGCAACTAATAACAGCTGGAAAGGGTCGTCGTAAAAGGGTTGAAACTAAGAGACGGAAATGTGGCGTTTGCGGCAAGCCTGGACATAATGCGCGTACTTGTATAAAAGTTGTAGATACGTCTAACGAAAAAAAATCCGATTAATTTGAATTAATGCGATATGTTGTTGTTAAGTTATTTGAATTTGTTGTTGCAGAGTGCCAAAAAGTGTCCAGCTCGCTTGTGTATCCAGCTCGCTTATGTACTACGTTAAGGCAAAAATTCTTTTAGCTTTTTTAATTTAACTTCATAAATACGTTAATTGATTTAATCTAAAAAGAAAATTTAAATGATTTTCTAGATACGCTAATAACGAACGTCGAATTAATGCCGAATTTTAATTTGGTTTATTTAGGGTTTGTTAATAAATACCAAAAAAAATCGGGTTTATTTTATACGTAGTAATTAATACGCGATCCGATATAGCTTTTACGGTATCCCGATTTGTTCGATTTAACTTGAACCTTAGTAACGTATATTATAAAGCTGCCGATTGGATTATATTATACCTGATCGGGATTAAAACATTAGCGTTATAATTCGGGGGTAAGGATTCGTTAAATATCTGGAGGAATGTTTTTTTTTTTTTTTTTTTTTTTTTTTTT